>PVKS010003452.1:0-103500 GCA_004027875.1 Aplodontia rufa | reverse complement strand
GCCGGTTACACTCCGGGACTAGGGGTGGAAGACTCGCCCCGCCCACAGGGACACCTCACAATGGCGACGGGCCGCTGACTAGATTGATAGCAATCTCCCCAGCGCTTTCTGCAAGACTAGGCAAAGCAATGAGCAGTCAGTTCGCTGTGGTGCTTGGTCATGAAATTGAGACCCTTCCTCCATTTCAGGTTGCAAGCCTTTGCCTGGCGCGGCGCAGCGCGGAGAGGCCGACAGTGTGTTTTGCTGGGCAGGTCGCCCCGCCCCCTACAGCTGCAGCAGCTCACAGGACGCGGTGTAAAGTAGCTATTGAGCTGAAAAAATATCTGGGCTTAAATCTGAGTTCATATATATGGAGAGCAGTCAAAACCGAGAGTTCACAGTGTGCCGGTGCAGAAAGGTCGTCACCGTGTTTCGCTGGGCAGGTCGCCCCGCCCCCCGGCAAGCGCGCCGCTGCTGCCGCAGCTCGCAGGACGCGGTATAAATTAGCTATTGAGCAGAAATATATCTGGACTTAAAACCGAGTTCATGTATATGAAGAGCGGTCCAATTAGGGAGTTGGAGGCCATATTAGGGGATCTAACCAGGGGTAGCTTGGTCCCCCATGAGGAAGTTCCACTCCCACCGGGTGTGGGGCTGGTCCCGCATTTGGCAGCCGCTTCCTCGTTTTGTTTTGTTTTGGGTTAATGCTCTTCACTTTTCCTTTGGGGTCAAAGAACTAGCAGGAGGCAATGCCTGCCCGTTCAGGGAAAATCGTCCTACCATGGGAATCCAAGTGCCGATGCGCAGCCTGTGCTGACTCTCGGGAGCTTCACGGGGTCAGTGTCGCTGGGATAACCACCATCTTCCTCCTCATCCTTACTTTTTTGAGGATTCTCCACACTGCTTTCCAGAGGGGCTGTACCAGTCTGCATTTCCATCAACAGTGAGCTAATGTACCTATCTCTCCACAACCCTTCCAGCATGTATTATTGTTTATTTTCTTCATTTTTGCCAATCTGACTGGCATGAGATGAAATCTTAATGTAGTTTTCATTTGCATTTCTCTGATTACTAGTGATTTAGAGCACTTTCTCATATATTCATTGGCTTGATCAATGTCCTCTGTTGAGAAGTTTCTCTTTAATTCCTTGGCCCATTTATTAATTGGGTTGTTTGTGTTTTTGTAGTTGAGGTTTTTGAGGATTTTGTAGATTCTAGATACGAGGCCCCTGTCAGAGGAATCACAGCCCATGATTCTCTCCATTTCCATAGGAAACCTCTTGACTCTTTTGATTATTTCCTTGGCAGTGCAAAAGCTTTTTAGCTTTATGGCATCCCATTCACTGATTTTTGACTTTACTTCCTTCGCTTTAGGAGACATGTTGAGAAAGTCTTTGCCTACTCCCAAATGCTGAAGTGTTGGACCTAATTTGTCTTCAGTCAGTTGCAAGGTAGCTGGCTTAATTCCTAGCTCCTTAATCCATTTTGATTTGATTCTCATGCAAGGAGAAAGATATGAGTCTAATTTCAACTTTCTGCAAGTGGCTGTCCAGTTTGTCCAGCACCATTTGTTGAGAATGCTGTCTCTCCTCCATGTAATATTTTGTCCCCTTTTGTAAAAAATGAGGTGTTTAAAGATTTGAGGGTTTGTTTCAGGGTCTTCTATTGTATTCCATTGGTCTTCTTTCCTATCTTGATACCAGTACCATGCTGTCTTTGGTACTATAGCTCTATAGTATAGTTTTAGATCTGGTATGGCAAAACTGCCTGTTTCATCTTTCTTGCTTAGTAATGTTTTGACAATTCTAGGTTTCTTATTGTTCCAAATGAATTTGAGAATTGCTTTTTCTATGTTTGTAAAGAATGACATAGGTATCTTAATAGGGATAGCATTAAATCTATACTATAGCTTTTGGTAGAATGGCCATTTTTATTATATTAATTCTGCCTAACCAAGAGCATGGGGCATCTTTCCATCTTCTTAGGTCATCTTCGATTTCATTCTTCAATGACCAATAATTTTCATTGTAGAAATCTTTGATTTCCCTTGTAAGGTTAATTCCCAAGTATTTTATTCTTTTTGAAGATATTTTGAAAGGGACTGATTTCCTGATTTGTTCTTCAGTTCTATTATTATTGGTATATAGGAAAGCTATTGATTTATGGGTGTTGATCTTGTATCCTGCCACTTTGCTAAATCTATTTATGAGTTCAAGCAGTTTACTGATGGAGTTTTTTGGATCTTCCAGATATAGGATCATATCATCAGCAAATAGAGAGTGTTTGACTTCCTCTCTTCCTATTTTTATTCTTTGATTTCTTTCTCTTGCCTAATTGCTCCAGCTAGGGTCTCAAGGACAATATTGAATAAAAGTGGTGAGAATGGACAGCCTTGTCTTGTTCCCGATTTCAGTGGAAATGCTTTCAGCTTTTCTCCATGTAGTATTATAGTAGCTGAGGGTTTAGCATATGTAGCCTTTACAAAGGTCAGAAATGATCCTTTGATCCCTATTTTCTCTAGAGTTTTGAGCATAAAAGGGTGCTGGATTTTATCAAAGGCCTTTTCTGCATCCATTGAGATGATCATACGGTTTTTGTCCTTGACTCAGGTTAAGTGGTGAATTACGTTAATTGTTTGCATATGTTTAACCAGTCCTGCATACCTGGGATGAAGACCACTTGATCATGATGGATTATCTTCTTATTAAGTTTTTAAATTCAGTTTGCTAGTACTTTGTTAAGGATTTTTGCATCTAGGTTCATAAGGGATATTGGTCTGTGGTTTTCTTTTCTTGATGTATCCTTGTCAGGTTTTGGTATCAGAGTTATGGTTGCTTCATAAAAAGTGGATGGGAGCATTCCCTCCTTTTCAATTTCTTGAAATAACTTAATTAGGAGAGGTGTTAGTTCCTCCTCAAAAGTGTGGTCCTGGGCTTTTTTTCTTTGGTAGACTTTTACTTGCAATATGGATTTCAGTGCCTGTGATTGGGTTGTTTAGGAATTCAGTATCATCCTGTGTCAATTTAGGGATGTTGTATGTGTCAAGAAATTTATCCATTGCTTCCAAATTATCAAGTGTGGAGGAGTATAGGTTTTCAAAATATGATCTTATAATTTGTTGGATTTCCATGGGGTCGGTGGTGATCACTCCCTTTTCATTGGAGATTTTATTGATTTGCTTCATTTCTCTCTGTGTTTTAGTTAGATTTGCTAGGGGTCTATTTATGTTGTTTAGTTTTTCAAAGTACCAGCTCTTTGTTTCATCAATTCTTTTTATTAATTTTTTTTTGTTCTCAATTTCATTGATTTCACTTCTGATCTTGATTATTTCCTGTCTTCTGCTAGCTTTGGAGTTAGGTTATACTTTCTTTTGAAGGGCTTTGAGATGGAACATAAGCTTATTTATTTGGATTCTCTCCTCATTTTTAATGTGGGCACTCAATGTTATGAATTTTCCCCTTAGGAAAGCTTTCATGCTGTCTCAGAGGTTTCCATATGTTGTGTCTTCATTCTCATTCTCTTCCAAGAATTTTTGGATTTCTTCTCTCATGTCTTCTTGGATCCATTCTTAATTTAATAGGGTTTTATTCAATCTCCATGAATATGTGTGTTTTCTGTTATGATTTTTACTGTTGATTGCTAGGGTCATAGCATTGTGGTCTGAGAGGATACATGGGATAATGTCTACTTTTTTATATTTGCTGAGATTAACTTTATGAACCAGAATATGGTCTGTTTTGGAAAAGGATCCATGTGCTGCAGAGAAGAAAGTGTATTCTGGTAACTTGAGATGGAATATTCTATATATGTCTATTAAGTCCATTTTATTTTATGGAGTTATTTAGGCTGGTGATTTCTTTATTGATTTTTTGTTTTGATGATCTGTCTAATGGTGACAGAGGAGTGTTGAAGTCTCCCAGTATTATTGTGTTGAGGTCCACGAGTGGTTTGATGTCACGAAGTAATTTATTCATGTAGTTGGGTGCATTGTTGTTTGGAGAGTAAATATTAATTATGGTTATTTTTTCCTGTCCTAGGGTTCCTTTTAGTACTAAGTAGTGGCCTTCCTTATCTCTTTTAATTGATTTATGTTTGAAATTTACTTTGTAGGATATAAGTATAGTGACGCCAGCTTGCTTTCTTGGGTCGTAGG
Organism: Aplodontia rufa; assembly: GCA_004027875.1. Classification (NCBI taxonomy): domain Eukaryota; kingdom Metazoa; phylum Chordata; class Mammalia; order Rodentia; family Aplodontiidae; genus Aplodontia; species Aplodontia rufa. The sequence goes on along the minus strand of PVKS010003452.1, from coordinate 99,368 downwards.
CATGGTAGATTTTTTTCCCATCCTTTCACCCTTAATCTGTGGATGTCATTGCCTTTTAGGTGTGTTTCTTGTAAGCAGCATATGGTTGGATTTTGTTTTTTGATCCAGTCTGCATGTCTGTGTCTTTTGAGTGGTGCATTTAGATCATTCACATTCAGTGTTAAAATAGAAGTGTGTAATTGGTTCATAGTCATTGCATCTTATTTAGCTAGTTCTGTGGTTGCCTTGGTTAGTTATAGATGGGTGATACTTTTACTGAATTTCTTCAGTTTGTGGGTTTTGGGTATCAATGGCTTGTTCTTCTGTCTGGAGTATTTCCTTGAGAATTCTTTCTAGGGCACGTTTTCTGTTTACGAATGCTGCCAGTTTTGTTTTATCAGGAAAGGTTCTTATTTCTTCTTCAAATTTGAAGCTGAGTTTTGTTGGCTATAGAATTCTTGGCTGCATGGTGTGTCATTCAGATGTCGAAAGATACCATTTCAAGACCTTCTTGCCTCCAGAGTCTGGGTTGAAAAGTCGCAGACAATCCTTATTGATTTACCTCTGAATGTGATTTGGCATTTCTCCCTTGCTGCTTTTAACATTGTTTCCTTGGTATCCCTGTTGTACATTTTGAATATATATGTGTCTTGGTGAGTTTCTCCATTGATTAGGCCTATTGGGTGTCCTGTAAGCTTCCTGGATCAGCATGTCTGAATCTATTTTTATATGAGAAAAGTTTTCATTCACAATTTCTTTGAGTATATTCTTCATGCCATTGGTGCATGTCTCAATTTCTTCCTGTATACCAATTATTCTCAGATTGTATCTTCTCATTTCATCCCAGACATTTTTAAAATTCTGGTCATGATCTCTTTGTTGTTTTTCTTTTTTGATGTCGGTGAGTTCTAGCTTGATCAACCTGTCCTTGTTGTTGGATGTTCTTTCTTCAATAGCAGAAGTTCTATTTTCTACTGAAGTTAGTCTATTATTGAATTCTTGCATGGTCCCTCTCATGTCATTGACTGCAGATTTTAGATCTGATACTTCCTTTTTGAGAGAATTGATTACTTTAATGATAGAGTTTCTCAACTCTTGAGTTTTTTCAGTTATTCCCTTCATTATCTCCTCTTTTAATTCATTGTTCCTTTTTGTTATCAGTTCATTGATAAATCGTTCTACATTTTTGTCCCAGTCCCTGGCCATAGCTCTCTTACTAGGGGAGTTATTGGATTGATGTGAACATATTCGAGTTTGATTTCTCATGTCTGAAGAAATTCTTCTCATTTATTTGATGGGAGAACTCTTTGTGGAAGCAATATAAGACTTGGCCTTTCTTTTCCCTATCCCCTCTCTTAACGACTAAACTGTTGGATTGGGAATTCCGTCCAGTCTGTTACTTGAAATGGAGTGTTGTCAGGAAAGTTGATTTCAGAAGTCTACTCTCTTTACTGTGAACTGTTGTTTACCTTTACAAATTTCCAACACCTCATGTGCTAATAGAAAATTGTCAATATGTAGAACCAAAGCTTACAATAAACAGTAGTAAATTAGTTATTTAGAACAAATTATAATAGATTTTTGAATTCAACCTATGGAATTAATGGTAGTGATAACAATATTTTTGGCAACACTAGTATTAAACTATCACATATGTCAGACTTCAAAAACAGTGTTATTCAGATTGATAATCACAATGGTAATCCTTATGCAGCCTTAATAGTGGGGGTGTTTAAAGGGAGTTAACTAATTGGGAGACAGAGGGAGGGTAATGCATGTGAAATTTAGAGAGGAGATTATATTGACCAATTGTGGACAGTGAGAAAGTGGAGGAGGTAAAGGATTTGCTGTAGAAAGGAAAAAAATTGCTAAAAATAAAAAAAAGGGGAAAGAAAAGAAGTTTTTAAAAATCATAACTAAATTTAAAAAAAAAGGAAAAGAGAAGAAAGAAGAAAAGAAAATATGAATCAAAGGGAAGCCAAGATAGCTGTAGCCTAATATAGGAATGATAAAACAGTTATTACTAAGATTTGGTTAATCACTTAAGGGAAGAAGTTCTCCCTGGTGACTTATGCTTGTCAGGCACAATATACTTCAGATACTATATGCACTGACCAGAATCCCTCTTCTCAGGAAGCAGGACAAGGATAAACAGAATAGATAAGAGGGAATAAGAGAAACAATACATAGAGAAGAAGAAAAAGAAAAAAAAATCCTAAAAACAAGCAATCAAAACAGGAAAAAGTGTAAAAGAAGAAGAAAGAAAAAAGAAAGAGAAAGAAAAAAGGCAGGAGGAAGAGGGGGGAGATAACCCCCCCCCAGAAATTAAAAGAGCAGGGAAACAAAAACAGTTAGTATTTTTATATGTTGAAGATCCAATAAACTTTTTCAGTTATCGCATTAATACACGTCTAGAACATGCATGAAACAAAGATAGAAAAAAAAAAGCAAAAAGGTGTTGAAAAACAGAACATTCTTAATAATAAAAACTTGGAAGTACAGTCAGTAAGAGTGTATCTGATCCTTTTGGGAGAAGATGTTCACTGTCTGTCTGGGTATGAAAGGCAGGGTCACTCAGGACTTTCAGGGGATCTGAAAGTCAGAAGTCTTATGTTTTCAGTGCTCCATCTGCTGGTCATTGTCGAAACTAACTCCTGTGATATTAGAGCTGGGGCAGGAGATTCAGTGGGTTTAACATGAACTGTGGTCCTTCTGGCTGGGATAGGGGTGGCTAGAGCTGAGCTATGTACCCCTTTACTCCACTAACCCAAAACCCCTCCACAAGTGGAGTCAGGGCCTGTCCCAAGCCTTCTCTTCCCGATTCAGCCTGTGGTCTGCGGCTGGCTCCAGATGCAGTTTTAAGAGCCTGCTTTGCAGTCCCAAGGAGAGCTGGTCCCAGTCGGGGAGAGTGTAAGCCTCCTAGGGCTTTAAAGATGGAGGCTCAGCTCACATGCCGATGCAGCTGCTGTACCTGCTTCTGCCCGGCAGCCTGCTTCACTAGGCTTGTCTGTCTTCCAGACACTGATCTCACTGCCAGATGGAGTGTAAGCATGGGATGTGATTTTGCAATAGTTTTATATTTAAAGCACAGAGGCTTCTCCCTGCCGATGTGTTCATGGGCTGTTAGACTCCTCCCCAACTCCCAGGCGGAATGTAAGCAAAGGAAGCCGTGTGGTGTCCCAGCTGGGCCAGCGAGAAAAAAAAATTCCACTTGTTTCTCCCAAGTCTGTGCTCCTCAAAACCACTGAGCAAATTAGGACTGGGGCTTCAAGATGCTAATCCCCTAAACGCACCTCAAAATACTGGAGAAAAACTGGGGATTTTCCATTCAGTCTTGGTGCCGCTGGGGAAGCCCAGGAACCAGCTTTATTAAAGACAGAAGGTATATCCTAGAGAATAGAACAGATCCAGTATAGTGACATTTTTATATCAATCATTTTAAAAGGTTTTTTTCAGTTTTGCAATGATTAGTAATGATGTACTAATATGCATTCTGACTCATTGGAATACATATAGCAGATGTTTGCACTATGTAAGCATAGGCATTTTGATAACTTAGATCTTATATATTTCCAATAAAAATATAAGGGTGTTTACAATTATCTATGCTGCTGTGTTAAGTATATTTCCATTCTGATTAGGATTTGATGATAACCGAATCTTTTCCTTACAATTTTACATGCTAAGTATATCAGTTTTCTATTTCTAAATAACACATTACCACAAATAGTGATTTAAAACAACTCAAGTTTCTTATAACTTCTGTCATAAGGAGTGCATCCAGGCTCAAGATTAGGTCTTCTGCTCAAAGTCCCATTAGGCTGTAATCAAGGTGCTGGCTTGCCGATACTTATATAAAGGCTTGAGTAAGGAAGAATTAGCTGATAGATTTATTCAAGTAGTTGACATAATTCATTTCCTTATGTATGTGCCCCTGAGAGCCCTAGCTTCTTGCTGGCTCTTCTCAGAAGACTAACCCCATGTCCTAAAGACTGCCCACAATTCTCTACAAATAGTTCTGGAAAAAAACAGTTCACCTCACAGCTATTTATTTCTTCAAAGACCACAAAAGTTCTCTCTCCTGTTTGCTAAGATCAAGTCTTACATAACAAAATGTAGTAAGACTGACTTTTATTTTATTATATCACCTAGCTAAGGTAATGGCATTCCATTAATTTTCCACATGTAAAGCAGAATTAAGTCACAGTTTCCAGTCACAAAGAAAGTAGATATACAATAATGTGACTTATTTGGGATCATCTTTGCTTGTATACTCTTAAGGATTGGCAGACTTTTCAGTAGACTCAGTTTTGTATTTTTTATATATAATGTTTTTCTCTTACTATCCACATAATTCTGCGTGCTATTTTTCTAGACAGCTATCATGATATGGCCTCTACCACTATGCTTTCCTATATATGTACCAGATATACATCTATACAGTGAGTATTTTATTTAGTACTATGCTTAGAAGCTTACTGTAATGGTGAGCAATGACTTAATAATACATGAAAGTAACCAAGAATCACATAGTATCTCTCTAGACTTAACTCAGAGATAGATATCCTTAATTCAACTTTCTGTTGGCTAGATCCTAAAAAGATTGATGGACATTCCAAAAGCACCTCATACAAAGAGAAGGAAGTGTGACAGAAGGAAAGTAAGAGGAAAAAGAGATAGTCTTAACCATTTGTAATTTAATGATTTTATTTTGGTGAATTTTTTTAAAAAAAACATGTGATTGTATGAAAATGTCTTCTCTTGGGCCTCAGGAGTAGACTGAATAAATGAGTAGTTTTAAGGAAAATTCATTTCAAGTTTCAGTTACTTACTTGCCTATCTTTCTCTGAATCTGAAATAATGACCAAAATTTCTTTAAAATTTATGAAAATTTCTTGAATTAATAGACATACCAACAAAAATTTAAAAACAGGAATCATGAGTTCTCAAAAAAGTAAAAAATTAGAATCTACCCTCCATATCAGATGAATATTTTAGCCATATAGAGTTTAAAATGCTTAGATGTAGATCATGAAAATCAATGAAAATCTCTTCTTTTTCCCTTAGGACTAGATTTATAGTGTAATTACTGTGTTCCCCAAACTGCATTTTGTCTTTATGCTTTATCTTTAAATTGTGTGCATTTAAATTTGTGATACATGTAGTCTCAAATTTGTTTTGAGAAGATAATTGGTGATTATAGCAGATAGCTGCTTTTTTCTGCCCAAAGGCATCCCTCTCCCTCCCTCTCATTCTCACTCTTGCTCTTTAACACACACACACACACACACACACACACACACACACACACACACATACAGTGTGAATGCTTATACACATGGAAGAAAAAGGAAAGTCTATTTTTTTTAAGCTATCAGATCTGCTAAGTGTTCAAGGAAATTAAGCTCTGTCCCACAAGATAAGTCTATTCTTTTCTAGTGATTGGTTTACGGGTGATTATATTTCCCTTTGTTGACCCATTTAAGAGAAATGCTGAGGGACCTGGGAAAGGGAGATCCATAATCAGAAGCCACCCTTTCTTATTCCCTTTGAGACAGTCAACTTTTAGTAAGGAAAGAAAAGTCTAATGGAAGCAGAAAAGCTGATGCAAAGCTGTGAAGCTCTTGAGTTAACCAGCAATGTTTGCCTACCTTTGGACATCCTGTAACATGAGAAGGAAAAATTGCCTGGTCTAGTTTGATATTTATCTTCCTTATAGCAAAAGCATTTTAACAGAAACAGTGATGCATAAAATAAAACTCATACAAATACCCACACATATATTTATTTAGGGAATTTGGGATTACAGGAATTTAAAAGGAAGAAAAAAATTCAGTCACTCAGATCACTATATTAACATGTTTTGCATGTGCTTATTATTTCTATGCATGAATTTTACATGCTGTGGAAACTTCTAAAATTAGACTGTTGTTTTCAACTTGATTTTGAACTTAATCATAAAAATGATAAGCAAGATTAAATTGAACTGCATTCTGTTTTATTAATATGAAAATACTTTATAGTAATTATCAAAGCCCTAGACATTGGTTATGAAATTCTAAAAATATTTTAACTGCCTAAAATATTATTTCTATATTTCACAACTACCATGTAAATTCTGAGATGAAGTCACTAAGGAAATTTGTAAGTTATTTATGCTGATTTATACTCCCTGGAAGATGATTGTGATACACTCTCCCAGAGGATTTTTTTTCCTTTTGGCCTTTTTATCTGTTTAATAGATAAAAATTGAATTAATGTAAGTTTGTTCAAATCATTGTTACTAGTTTCTGTCACTTCTCTACTAAACTGAATTGCTATATGATATCTAAATTTTAACTATATAAGTTAAATAAAGAAGATAATCAAGATAGAAATTTAATTACCTGATATATTGGATTCACTCTGTAGAATATTTCCTATTTTACAAAGAAACTTCATCTTTTATTACGGGGAATAAAATAAATTAATGTAATGTCAGATGTGAAATCCTGGTGACTGATGTACTTTTTGTTTAAAAGTCACATTTAATTTTGGGGCTATGAATTTTAGTTTAAATCTATAGTCATATTATAATTTATGGGCCACAATACTGATATAGAATACTTACATCTGTAAAGTTTCTCACAATATATTGAATCTTAAGTTTCTCAGTTTAAAAAAGAAAATGATTAAACATATTGAAGCAATATAGTTTCAAACTTAATGCAGTATTATCTATATGTCAAAATAAACACATTTAAATACATTTTTATTATATTAAACTTCATTGTCAATAAACAAAACAAACAGAGAATTTTAACCTTTTTGTGACTTTTTTTGGATGTCTTGATGTAGTCTATAAATCCACTCTCAAGATAATGAGATGTCTGTAAGTAGTCAGAAATCAATTCCTGTGGCCTTCCAGGTATTTCTTGTTGCCACTTCTTTCTAGCCTGGAGGGTTGGCTGAGAGTTCCAATTGGGGGCAGCTCCAGATAAGATTTTTAATTGCATAAAATAATAAAAATAGGTAAAAACCAAAAATGGTTGTGTTGAAATATAGTTCTGTTGGTGGGAAATACATGAAAGACCCCTGATTCCAGATTTTTGAATAGCCCTTTACTAAATGTATTTTAAAAATGCCTGAGGGAATACCTACATGTGTTTCTTGAACACATAAGAACTGTGTTATGTTCATTAAACACATACGCAATAAAGCCCTTATATTGCACCTTGTACATGTGTGTTATTTTTGCCTTATTCCAGAAGAAAGATTTATTATCATTTTAGGAATATACATAAAGAGACCTGGAGAAGATTGCTTTTATTGTGATTTATGTACATCCATATGTCATGTAATAGAACTGTAAAATCTTGATATGAGTGTACATGCAAACTCTGAGCATTTCAGCACACTGCAGATTTTTTTTTTAAAGAAAGAGGGGTGAGAGAGAGAAAGAGAGAAGCAATTTTTTTTTTAATTTAGTTTTTCATGTGACTTCCATTCTTCAGACACTTCATTGTGTACATGGTGCTGGGGTTTGAACTCACGTACTCATGCATGCCAGGCAAGCGTTGGAACCACTAAGCCACTGCTTCAGCCCCACACTGCAGATTTTGAGCCATGTCCAAACTGTAGAGTGGAGCTATGGATTGGTTAATTAAAGATATGAATTGAGTAACAAAGGAGATATGAAAGAAAGAGTAGAAAGAAGGAGCTCAATAGACACAGAATAGGAAAATAAGGTGGGATGTGAACAAAAGAATCCCACAACAAAATTACAGAACTCAAAGGATGAGTGGAGTAAACTAAGGAAAGGAAGGACTTAACATAAGTTAGCAGCTTGCTTTCCACAATCTGTCATACACTGGAATATTTGGAAATTACTTCTACATTAATCCTTTATATGGCATTATATGGTTCATATGGATAATTGTATTAACAATTTAAAATATTAAATAATGGTTGAATTTATTTTAAATCCCCATATCATATTTTTATCCTTAAATGTATATTATACTTCCACTATTTTTACCTACTCCCATTTTTTAATGAAATGGGTAGATAAAGGTTTAAACTAAATAAAACATGTTGCACAGACATATTTTGGAAACCACATCACTTAATATCGGTAGGTTTTAGTTTCACATTTGCAAAGAATTTTTCATTTCCTTTCTTCCCCCAATGCCCTCTGCAGTCTTGGATCTGTACAGACTGAAACTGTACAGTTTTCTCTCTAGAGTTCCTTTTATGTATCAAACATCTTTTTACTTGTACATTTATTTGATATTATATTGACTTTCTCAATGATTTATAGATTATGCTTTTAGTAGGATCAAGAGATAGACAAACAATCCCTCATATTATTAAAAGAAACAGGTTTTTTATACACAGAACATAATACATTATATATCTTTTCTTTTTGTATTTAAACAGTTGTAATTGCTACTCAGCTACTTTTGGAGAAAAATTCCAAAAGCATGCTGATATCAGGACTATGTTGTGGTCTCAGTCTTAATTTTTGGCATCTTTTTGTGTTAGATTTCGGTTATTTTAAATGTTTATACATTATTTTACAAGGATAAAGTGAAAAGAAACCCAAATAATATGTGATATGAGGTCAGAAAGGGTGGATGCTAATTTAGAAGTTAATGGTTAGGAGAAAATTTTCAGTGTATTTCCTGAAGTTATTTTTTCTTTTTATAATTGAGTCTTTGACAATATGGTTTCTAAAAGAATAAGGATGATAACTTAAGCTTAAATCCTGCTTAGTTTGTATGTAAATATGTTGCAAGCTTTGTGTTTATGATTCCCAGAGAAATTCATTACCTTGTTTTTCTTTATGTTACTTCCTGTGTAGTCTATTGATTATGTAGAGAAATATCCATATATAAGTGGATCAAAGCACGGATTTAAAAACGCAAAGAGAAAGAAGAAGTGATTTACAGGGTCTGACACCCTGTTTAACATTTCAGGATCAAACCAATACCAAATTCCTAGGACATAGTAGGGAGTCCAGCAGACAATAAAAGAAGTGGCAAATGCAACTGTCATCTTTAGGGTCCTCAGTCGTGCTCTTGGTATGTTGTTCTTGGATTGATTCAATTGTAATTCTATTAGAGAAAAAGAGAAGGTGTTTATTAAAGACATTTTCCTCATAACCAGAACAGTCCAAAGGGACTAATTCAACCTAATAAATATCATAGGAGAAAATTTCCAGCATTTTAAATAATGATAATTTGTTTAAATACCATGCTTTTATTGTTTTCAACTGTGTCACATAATGAATAGAAAAGGTTGATGATGATCATGCTCTTTAAATTTCCACCAGACTAATATGCATTGAAAATTTGTTGTACCCAATTGAAATATAAATTTAAGAAAGGAGATAGAGGTTAAGCTGAGTTGAATTCTGACTCACTGGGTATCCCTTCCACTGAGAATAGTAAGAATTGTGTATAGGTAAAAGTGTGCTACTCCAAATTATCTACTTCAACCATAAGTTTCTTTCTGTGATATCTGAAAAGATTTCACTTTTTATGTAATTATATCTTTTAAATTCCATAGGTTAATGTTAAAAAGAAAATTATTGAAATCAACAGAATTGTTGACTTTAATAGGCTGCCTTTTAGACGCTAAATACTTAGAAGTAAAAGACTTTTTTTGTGAGAGGGACAGTGAGAGTCAATTTTTATTTTTTCAACTTTTTTTTTGTAACAGCGAGAGGGACAGAGAGAAATAGAGAATCAATGTTATTTAGATTTTCATGTGGCTTTCGTTGTTGAGAGACTTCTTTGTGTACATGGTGCTAGTATTTGGTACTTGCGCATACCAGGCAAGTGCCATAAATGCTGAGCCACTGCTCCAGCCCCTTTCATCTGGTTTTTGTTGCTCTACTTGGTTGCATACATGGTGCTTGGATTTAAACCCATGTCCTTGCGCATGCCAGGCAAGCACTGCAACTGCAGAGTATCTGCTTCAACCCAAGACTTAGTTTTTAAAGTTAAAAGCTGCAGTTTTAAATGTTCAAAATCTGTTCTTGTATTTTATAATCCAGGACTGATATTTTAAAATAAGAAATACTTTTCACATAATCTGTTTTATGAGGGAAACAAATATTGCTATTCAGAAATATTCTGCAGCTTTTTTTTCATTGATCACCCAAGAGTAGAAATAAGAAGGAAAAACATTTATATTTATAATGTTTTAATTATAAAGTTAATTTTTGACTAAAGATGTTAAAATAAGTATTTTATTGAAAATGGACTGGCATGGATTTTTTGTCAGGCAAAACTAATTACCATTTAGTACATATCTTGCTGTGAGGCTTCCTCTTTTCACATATTATTTCATTTAATCATCAATATCTAAAAGTGTTATGAATATGTAATGAAGCAATCAGGAATTAATGACACTAAGCTTGGCTTAGTACAATGACTGACTGAATATGATAAAATGCAGACACATCTTCTTTTGAAATATCATCACACTTGATTATTGCTTAGTGTTCATTCTCTGAGTTTTGTGGTAGAATGTGGGCTCCATGAAGGTAGGATAGATACGAGGCCACCATGGCATCTCACCTAATATGGTTTCCAGCCATGTCAGACAATATATATTGGTTGAGCAAATAAAAAGTAAATGACTAAAAGTGTTAGTAAATATGTAACTATTACTCCCTGCCTTTATCATTCTCTGTATACCCCATACTTTTTCAGATCAACCCCTATTTTAACTCATCTTATTCCCCCAGTGCCCTTCTCAGATAATTTTTACATAACTGAATCTCTCTTGGATAAACATTTGAAAGCACACTGTTTTTGCACTATTCTTTTTTTCCAAATATTAATTATCATTTTGTTCTAGAAAGCAGAAACTTACACAGCATCACTATAATTATTTCCTTTTGATATCTACTGAAAGTGATCATGTCTTAATAATTAAGATGATTTCCCTGTTTATTTATATGAGACATAATTTGCAACTTATGTACTATATCATCTGTCTTTGAGATGTCACACCAACATACCATTTTTATTTTATAAATTCATAAATTTTGTTTTGTGGAGTGTACCATATTAGTGAAGCAAAAAAGTATAACTGTATCTATGATATTTTAGATGAAATAATTGCATATTTAACAGTATTTTACTTGTGAATACACACATATATACATACAAGAACATACACATGAATGTGCATAATTTATGTTTGATGATATTAGGGGATTTGAACACAATAGTTTACCAAATTTATTGGCCAGCATTTAACAGGTTATTTACTATATTCTAGATACCAGGTGTTGGTTCTACTGTCATGCCCCAGCAGGAACAATTTTTCAATTCTTATTCTGGGCTTTAATGGAGTAACTAATCTTTCTTCTTTAATTTTCAGAACTTCAGAAGATATGAAATTATCTCAATTACAAATTAGGGGATGTAATAGAAGTATTACTTCATGGAGTGAATGTAAATAATAAATGAGCTAATATATACATATATATATATATAAACACATACATAAATTTCTTAGAACAGTATCTGTAACATAGTTAAGGGTCACTCTGTCTTAATTTTGTTGTTGGAAAATTGTTTGCCCACAATTAGCACTAAATCTGAGAAATACATACTGTGGGGATCATGATGAAGGACCTGTGTCAGGGTTAAGATGATTTTTACATTGCAGATCAGCATGATGAGAAGAGGGATAATGAAGAGGCAGCTGAAAGTGAAGAAGTTATAAAAGGCTTGATGCCACCATTGTGGAAAGCTACAGTGTGTTACACATTGCGAGAAAATTTCTGTTTGTCCAAAACCATCTGTTAGGTGGATCATCCTGAAGATATATAACTGTATGAGAAAATAAGAACATAAAAAACTTAGGTTATTTTTTTCAAACACTGAAAACTTTTCCTTCTGCATTCGGCTATCCAACGTATTGTTACCTAAAGCAATTTCTAAGCTTTTAGGTATTTTTCTTTTGGCATAAGTTTTGACTTAACTTATGTTTTGGTAAGCGTGAATGGAGGTATAGTATTTTGGATTTTTTGGGGAAGTTATTTCAGCATTGCAGAACAGTCATTACCTGAGGATATAAACCTTGTTCGTATCTCCCTTTTCAGGTATATTTATGCTGAATAAAGTTTTTGCAAGTGATTTTTGCTTGTAGTACATCCACAGTGCCTAAAACAGTGTCTGACTCTTTTTTTTTTAAGAGAGAAGTACAGTGTGAGAGAAAGATATACGGAGACAGAGAGAATAAATTTTTATTGAGTTTTTCACGTGGCTTTTATTGCTCTGACACTTCGTTGTGTAGGTGGGTTGTTGGGGTTCGAACCCATGTACTTGCACATGCCAGGCAAGCGCCGTAACCACCAAGCCGCCACTCCAGCCCCCAGTGTCTGACTCTTAAAATACCCCCAATACATATTAACAATTTATTTCAGAGACAAAAAGCCCTATTAAACTGATATTTTAAAAAAGAAATAATCAAAAGATGTCAAAGAGTTATGAAAATGGCCCTTAGACATAGCTAACATGTTCAACCTTGTTCATGATAAGATAAATGCCAATTAAAATTATAATGAAATGCCATTTTTACTATTAAAATTGGCAAAAATTAAAAATATAGCAGTACCTTCTGTTGGCAAGGCTGTGGGGAAACCAATGCCCTCATTCATTTCTACTTAGAATGTAAATTGGCACAACCTTTATGGAGGGAAATTTGGTAATGACAAGTATAACTCCACATGCATTGTGATGGTTCATACTGCTTGTCAACTTGACTAAAATGAGAGATGCCTAGAAAATTGATAAAGCACACTTAGGGGTGTGTCTTTGAGGTGTTTCCAGAGATGATTGGCATGTGGGTCCATCACCTGAGCGAGGAAGACCCATTCTGAATGTGAGTGGCACCATATAATAGGCTGGGGGCCTGGGTAGAGAAAAAAGTAGAAGGAGGAGGAATCTTGCCCTGTGCCCATGCTCCTGCTCCAGTCTTTTTGAGCAAGTGCTTATTTTTGCTGCTCTCTTCTCCTGTGGATGTAGATTCCATATTTTTTAGCCCTTGAATGCAGACTTGTACCAGCACCTCTACAGGGAGGTCTTCATTCTAGGACTAGGGCTGTATCGTTGGTCCCTCTTATTCTGAATTTCTTGGACTGAGAAGCTAGTGGTTTCCTTGTCTCTGATGTTGGAAATGGCTATTGTGGAGCTAACTTCTGTTCATGTAAATCAATCTAATATGTATACATACATATTATATATATGTGTGTGTGTATAATATATAGGTTTTGTTCCTCTGGAGAACTCCAATCCAGTTTTTTTTTTGACCCAGAAATCCTAAATTAGGAAATCACTCTGAACATATACCCATACCCCTGTGTTTATGTGAAAATACAGAAAGTAAATATGCACAAAATTATTCATTGTTACATCATTTTTCATTGAAGAAAGTTAAAAATAATCTACATGCCAGTTCTTTAAACAGTGGCTAAATAAATTATGGTAAACCACACTATGGAGTACTATACAACTGTAAAAGAGTAAGGAAAATCTCTATGTGTGTGTGCGCGCGCGCACACACACACATACATACACATGCACATATTGCCAATGAGATCAATTCACCATATCTGCCTCCTTAGATAATGCATTGAGAATTCAGCATTACATCTTTAGTATTACTGCTTAAATCTAACTGTGAGAAAACATCAGACAAAACCAAACTGAAGGGCATTCTATGAAATAACTGGCCTGCACTCTTCAAAAAAATCAATATTATGAAACAAAGGAAGACCAAGAAATGGTTTCAGCTGAAAGGAGACTCAGAAGACATGTAATTAAATCTACAACATAATCATTTGGTTTGTTAAAGGTATAAAAATTAAACTAGCACAATTGGTGAGATCTAAATAGGTATATAGATTAACAGTATTGTATGAATTATATTTTCCTTGTTTAGATACTCATGCTGTGGCTACATGGGAGAAGTCTTAAAACACATTGAAGTATAGAGAGGTAAGGAGATATCAAGTCTACAGCTTTTAAACAATTGAAAAAAATGTATATATATATTCCAAGAAATCTTTGTGTGATTCTTGCAACCTTTCTCTGAATTTGATAAATCATATTTTAAAGAAGTCTTCTTTATTCTGAAACTTATGAGAGCTACAATAAATAAACTTTTATTTTTAATTTATTCTTTATTAGCACATTAAAGTTAAACTCCTAAGAAACTGGTGCAAGTAGTTTTCAAAAAGACATTCAAATGGATATTTATTCATTTTTTCTCCATCAAACAAATTTGTTATATAGTCATTTCCAAGCTTTCCACTGAGAAACTTCATTTTGCTGTGAAACATTATTAAAATGAAAGGTTAAGAGATTCCAAGTGTTTTTAAATTAATAGCAATAAACTTTAAAAAATACTTTGATTTTTAACAGAAAAAATACTTTGATTTTTAATAAAGTTTGGTATAATATTATTTTTCCTTTTTTTAGTTTTTCATTGAATTAAAGACATTTTAATTTAATTTATTTATCAAGTTCAAGGGTTTTATCCTTTTTGGACTTTGAGGGGGCTATAGTAGTGGAAATGGAATATTACACTTTAAAAGATCCTACAACATATTTCTTTTTTTAGAATAGAAAAGTAATCCTATTTTTTATGTTTATAATTAAATAGTTGATTGTCAGTTTCATCTTTTTTCAACTTCAAGGGGAAAATAATTTAAAATTAATCCACAAGAGGGCGACGAATAGTCATATTATCACTCTCCAAGCCAAGAAACCAAGTGCACTCAGCTAATTTTTTTCTTATGATCCGGACCAACATTTTCCCACATTCTGAAACAAGGCTTTCAGTTTTCCATGCCTTTTTCTGAACTGACCTATTCTGAAGTTTAGTATTGAATTATACCAAACAGATGTGTGAGTTGAAGTCTTTGGAAAGCTTAGTTCACATAGAACCTTAGAATCTTAGATTTATTAAAAAAAAAGTTTACTGTTTTCATCCACACCTTCCAACTGTATTTGGAATGAGATGACATGAGTTGAGCTTTCTGCTTTGCACTGTACTACATTGTTACCTAAATACTTCACATATTTAAGCCTTGATGAAATTTTCAATAAAAGTGACTTTCAAACGTAGTACTATGATTTGAGTTATTGGTTATCATTTTAATTTTATAAATGCTTATTTATTAATTAAATACTTGGTAAAATAACTTTTATGACAATTTTATGCTCTCTGCTACAAAAGACAAGCCAGATTTATCTTTTTTTATCAGGGAATTTAATATTTGGTAGTGGATATTATGGAATGTACATGAACTGTGATTCAAGATAGACTAATAAAGGAGAAATATAGTGAAGTATAGGGAAACTCAGAGTCTTATTTGCCCACCAATTAATTTGCCATAGTCTTGCTTCAGTTTATTTTGTGCTCCAAAGTCATACTCATTTGAGTGATTGATATAGGCATTCATTTTACTTTCTGATTCCCTTGTCCTTGGATTATAATTGATTTCTGTATGTTTTTCTTCTATTATCCCCAAGTTTGGTTCTTATCAATGCTTGCTTTATTTTTCCATAAACAAGAACATTCTGTTGTTCTTCACAGGCAATTGCAGAAGCTTATTTCTTCTTAGAGTATTAACTTTAACTCTTACCTTACTCCACACTAATTATACCATTAGTTAATTTTTCCAAAGGTAATTATCTTCAAATGGAGTGCTTCAGTTTCCTCAACTGTGAAGTAGAGGTAATAATAGTATCTACTTTTGGGGATTTCATGATTTTTAAATTAGTTATTATATGCAAAGCAACTGGAATAGTACTTGTGCACAATTGTTACCATATAAATCTCAGCCATTAGTATAAAAATTTAAGATACACAACTCTTAATTGTATCCATATGTATTTATATATCTATAAATGTGTATCATAGAATTTTTCTGATATCTTTTACTCATCTATTCTCATCTTAAGCTTTTTCTTTCTTTTCTTTCCCTACCTACCTTCCTATAGGAATAAAGGAAATAGCTGAAAGCATAATGGTGTAGGGTTCAGTAGTTTACAGCTCTGGCTATGGAGTTGGAGTTAAAGGAGTTAAGGCAGAATATGTCAAATTGGCATATTGATATTCCAACTTGAAGACACTTGAGGAACTCTGACTTGAGAAAGAACCATTTGGCTTGATTTTCCCTACATGTAGCGAGCCAAAAACATTTGTTTGGGAGGAAGGTCCTTAAAATACCAAACTGGAAAATGACCTCAATCATCAGAGACTAGCAAGTGCTGCAGAAACCTGAATAACAAACTCTGTGTAGTAATGCATCTCTTTCAGTAGCTTGTACACTTTCCCCTTCATGTAGTCTTAGTAACACCTCTAAAATTTAGTTGCCTAGTCGTGATATCCATTTGTACTGTTGTTTCTGCACGAATTTGGTTTTCTCTGCCTAAGAAGTATAAAAACATCATGATTGGTCATTTCTTCAGATTTTACTCTCTTGTAAAGTTTCCCAAGTACATATAAATCTATCAAAATTTTTATGCATTTCTCTTGTTAACCATCTTCTATTAATTGGTTTCCTAGATGAAGAGCCCACACAAAAACTAAGGGGTGGGGGGGATGGAGTGAGGACATTTGTGTCCCCTCCCTACAGAGTTGATAGGATATACTATCATTTCTATTTATTAGACAGTAAACATGGGTATTTTACATAATATTCATAGACTTAGTTTCTTCATGTGCAAAATCAGGATATTAATTGAACATAATTTATAGGGTTGTTGGAACATTCATGAAATATTGTATATGAAGATATTTAGCATAATTCCTAGCATACATTTATGTCATAAAATATTGTTGTTTTCATTTCTGCTGCTAGCATGCTGGTACAATGTTCTAGGACAGTGCTTGGCATATTGCATATATGAGATAAATGTTAATTGAGTTTAAACTGCTTTCCAAATTCAGAAGTGCATTCTATACCAGTAAGTTCTATTATGTGTGAAGACAAGCCTGCACACATCTTCAGACCACACTTCTTTACACCAATGACAAAGGAATGGCTCATATATCTTGCCTGAAGCCTTGAGTTAACTATAATTTAAAAGCTGTCAATATGTAATACTCCATATTAACACAGATAAGCTGAGGATATGAACTCTTTCTCTAAATAAGCTTCTACTCTGGAATTCTTGTGGTCTTAGATGACTCATGAAAAAGCATGGGGTTTTTAACTAGATATAGACACACCTAAATTAGGAAATTTTTTTTTTCAACTTATAGTTACCAACCTAACCACAAATAGTTTAAGTCAGAGCTACTTCCAAGGTGTATGTGTGTTGCTTTTTCTTTTCTTCCCTCCTTTTCTCTGTCCCTCCCTTCCTTCCTCATTCTTTCCTCCCTCCCTTACTCTTTGCATCTATTATTTCCTTTCTTTCTTCCCAGCCTTATTTTGAAAATGACACTTCTAAGACTTAAATTATTATTCTCTGCTGTATATAAACTTCAAAGTGAGTATGATAGTTTTGTGACCAAGAAGAAGTTTGGCCAAATTTTTTTATGATCAGTCAGAAAGCAAACTATAATAAAAAATGGAAAAGGACCATCTTTATAAAAGCATTTATTTTTGTTGTTTCTTAACAAATTATCCATTTTACAGCTCATATTTCTGCATTTTTCTTTCCTGACTTCAAAAACTATTATAAAGGAAAGAAAAAAGAGAAGGGGGAAGAAAATGGAGAGGAAAAGAAGAAAATGCACATTAACTGAGCATTTAAAATTAAAGTGTAAAGTCTCATACTTGATTATTTTATATATCACATTGTTTATTATTTACAGTTTGTCTTTCAAATTTAGTTGAGTAATTTGGTCACAATCTCATAGCTGGTAAGAAAGAATACTGAGATTTGAATGCCATTTTGTTTAAATCCAGTACTCATTGGCTTTCAAACTTAACTTCTTGTTATGTGATCTGAAATCTTTAAAAGTAATGTGACTTGGGGCTAGTGAGCAGCCAAGAGGAAGAGTGGTCCTCCATTATTCCCGTTTGAAACGGAAAGTGTCCACCTACATCTGTTTGGTTTATTGGAGTTCCAAATAGAATTTTTTTAAAAAAAGAATTAAGTTACTAGCTAAAAGTTTAAAGTTTATATGACGCACTCTGCTGGAACTTCTGAGAACACATCCTGAAAATATCATAGAGCTTAGTTCTGAGATTAATAATTACAAGGATAGAAAACAAAGGTGGCTAATTTCAAATGGATCATTTTGAGCTCCAGCAAAATGTCATAGATTCCCAGGCGTGAGTTGTGACAACTAGTGTCTCTGTCTCTCTCTCTTTTTTTAACTGTGGTTTAAATTACTTAAGTAGTAAACAACTAATATATGCACCAAAGAATGAAGATTAAAGTCACCCTTTAAATGTAAATTGGCCGCAACAGTATATGACTTTGGCAATGGGATTATCCATAAAGTGTGGTGAATGATGAGACATCTTACATGTCACAATCTACGAATAAAAAGCTCACTAACAGGGTGTGGTGGCACATTCCTGTAATCCCAGACACCCAGGAGGCTGAGAGAGAAGGATTGCAAGTTTTAGGTCAGCCTCTGCAACTGAGTAAGACTGTCCAAAAAAAAAAAAAAATCAAAAACAGGGCTGGAGATGGATGTAACTCAGTGGTAGAGCTCTTTCAGGAGTAAGCCCCTGGGCATCCCCAGCTCTGTAAAGAAAAAAAAATGATTACTTGTGAGGTTTTCCAGGAAACTTTAGCAAAGTGCTTTATAAACTTAAAAAGTAAGGCTGGGTCATTTGTTATACAAAATGAAATACCACTATAATTTTCTGTGGTTGATAGTCACGTAAATCTCTGATAGAACAATTTATTTGAGGTCAGACCATTACATGCAATTCCTAAACAATTCAAAATTAAGTTCTTATTTTCATTTTTCTGTGCCAAGATGAATAAGTACAGTATTTGGTATTGTTTTTCTATTATTGGTATGATATATTTAGAGGAAACTAGTTGAATTAATAAGTCAATATTTTAGGTAGAGCTTTTGAGATGCTTCTTTCAAGGAAAAAGAACCTGATATGTCATTCAATAATTATCACAAATTGTTTGATTTCTACTTCTGTTATGCATTTTCATCTACATTAGTATCTCAAATTACCAACTACTTTCCTGATGGTTGTATTTATTCAATGATCTTATATTGCAATTAGTCATGGTTTAAAGCCATTTTTTCCATTTTATTAGCTAAAGCCATTGTTTTTACCTTTTCCCATGGTCTGCCTTCCAACTCTGTTCAAACAGATAGAAAAATACTCCTCCATCTCCCTGACTATTGCAGTGACTTTACTGTTCCAAAAAATTTTTTAAGAGAGAGGGACAGTGACAGAGAGAGAGAAAGAGAGAATAAATTTTCATTTTAGATTTTCATGTGGCTTTTGTTGCTCCAACACTTTGTCATGTTTGTTGTCCTGGGGTTCAAACCCATGTCCTTGCACATGCCAGGCAAGCGCCATAATCACCAAGCCACTGCTCCAGTCCTCATTGTTCAAAAATTTTAACTAGAAATATTGAAGCTTTATTTTCCTCTGCTATATTGTTAAATAGAGCCAATAGGTTTTTAACTTTTTATTGTCGTTGTTACTTGAAATGTTCCTCTTAATATCAATTCCTTTCCTGCCCCTCAATTTAATCACTTACTTGCTAGACTATTTGATAAGATTCTTTGTCTCAATCTACTCTATTTGTATATATTTTGTTAAAATATTTTTGTTTAAAAGAAATCACTTTGGTTTGAATTAAAGGTTATGCTGGTTTGATCATTACAAAATGTGATGTACCATATAAATACATACAATTATTTTTTGAAAATTAAAATACAAATTTAAATGCTATTTTACTCCTTATATAGGACTCATAAAGGCTATGAGGCTCTCACATTAATTTTAGATTTTTTTATGGCTACTAATGTCTTCTATAATTAAATCTATCATAGTCATTCATTCATTTACCCAAACATTTTTAATATTCAGAGTTTAAAAACATTTTGTTCATTTTTAATTGACATATAAAACCACAAATTGTATATATAAATATATCCAAGCATTTTTAATTCCATTTTTGCTAGGTATTTTTCTAGGAAAAATGAACATTAAGTTGTGTACAACAAAATCTGCACAATGTAGAAATGTATATCTTTATGGCAAACATAGACAGGCAGACATATAATCACAGTGTTTTATAACATTGTAAGGTCAAAGGAAAGGGGCAACCTTCAAATCTAATTTTTCATCAATCCTAAGTCAGTCTTTCATGTCAACAAAACAAGTCTCCTCTGAAAATTAGTCATACTTTCTATCCTTCATTGAAAAAATTACATTTGATACTTCATTTTTCTTGCGCAAATAACATTGTCTTAAAAATTCACATTATTATACTTTTACCCTAAATCCTTTCTTCATCATTTCAACCCAAATTCACCTCTATGTCTTCTTATATTCATAATAGATTTAAATTTTATTATCTAACTATATTAGTTTTTATAAGTTTTGCCTCCCCAAATGAATTAATTTTTTTGAGGGCTTTTTTGGTTGTCTTATCAGTACCAGCCTCCCTGTTATGAACCTAACTGTACTTTCATTCTCTAAGTAAACCAACCAATAAAGCACTTATACTTTAAAGAAACAAAATGAAAAATTCAAGAACATAAGCCTTGGACACATAATGTCATTTAAAGTAACATATTTGTGAAACCTAATCTTGTGTATCTAGCCATTATGAGAATAATTGTAATATACTTTTCTCCAGGGAAATAAAGATTTTTCAGTTTTTCTCATTTTTCTTGCCATGAAACACATACTTATCCAATTATCTAATATAACCCCCATAATTAAGTGAAGAATTGAGTGTCTTGCAATAGTCAGTGAATTCTGCTTTTTTGTTGTGCATTTGTACTGGGGATTATATCCAGTGGCACTCTATCATGAGGTATCTCCCCATCCCTATTTATTTATTTATTCTTAATTTGAGACAGGCTTTTGTTAAATTGCTTAGGGCCTCACTAAATTCCTGAGACTGGCCTCAAACTTTTGAACCTCCTACCTCAGTCTCCAGAGTTGCTGGGATTACAGGTGTAAACTGCCACTCCTGGCCAATTGCTTTTTTAAACTCCTGGCCAATTTAACATGTCTAGATAGATTTACATTTTTAAGGACAATTTTTTTTAAGGATCTTAGAGAACTCTGACTTGACTTCTTAACACATTCTTGTACCCTGGATTTACCATACTGTGCAATTGTACACATAGACAATTTATAAATCTGTTATGAAAAAATCTTTGTTATTTGCAAGAATTTGTTCTTCAGAGATCTGATTGTTGAAAAGGCAGATTGTTGAAAGGCAGTTGAATCTGCTGGGCTGCCTCTATTGAAGGCAATCTGGAAAGACATGTATCTTCTGTGGGAAAGGGTCTATTGCCTACATCCATAGTCCCACAGTCATAAAGCTTTATCAACACCTATATTCAGCACAACTCAAGCCCATCTCAGGGAAGTATTAAAATTTTCCAAAGTCCAAGATTTCCCACTTTCTCTTTGTTCAATCTGCCAAACTGCCAAACAATACACTGATCATGATAATTTTACCTCAACTGTAGTGACAGAATTCTTAGTTTTCATTCAATAAACCCCAAATAAGAAAAGCTATGAAATATTTTCTACTTGTGCAAATTTCATAGTTCCTCTGAGTTAGTCATTAAATATTTGTCAACTAGAGCGAATAATAGAAGCCAGGCTGAGTGGTGCATGCTAATAATCCCAGCTACTCAGGAAGTTAAGGCAGGAGGATTATGAATTCAGAGTCAGCCTGGTGAGCAACCCAGTGAGGGACTCCATGTCAAAAGAAAAGATGAGGTCTATTTCAGTATAGCTAGTTTTTAGGGAACATTTACTATATACTAGATATTGTTCTAGATATTTTAACATTATGTTATTTAGTTTATTATTATATTCTTTTTTTTTTAAGAGAGAGGGACAGTAAGAGAGAGTCAATTTTATTTAATTTTTCCTGTGGCTTTCATTCTTCTGACACTTCGTTGTGTACATGGTGCTGGGGTTTGAACCCGTGTCCTCCGCATAGCAGGCAAGCACCATAACAGCTGAGCCACCACTCCAGCCTATTTTATTATTATAAAGGCACATGAAGTAGGCATTAATCCCATTTTATAAATAAAGGTACAGAAACCTAGAGAGTTTAAGAAACTTGCTTGAGGAAACCAGTCAGGATTAAACTCCACTAGCTGACTTCCAGACCACTGGTTCTTAAAGGCAATGCAATATGTACTGCCTTGGATATGACCTTTACTCAGGTTAAATAGGAAATCTGTGATCACCATATTAATAAAAGTTTATGAATAATGGTTTACCTGTGGTCCAGCAAAGACACTACTGAGAATCCAGGCCAGGCTGGTCATGGACTGTTTGAGCTTGCTATTGTTTTGCACAGCTAGTGGCCTGGTGATTGCCAGGGAGCGGTCCAGGCTGATCACTACCATCATGAATGCTGGGGCATACATGGAGAAAAGCTTCAGGTAGCTGAGGACTTTGCAGAGGATCTCTCCAGCATACCACTGGACTGTAATATTCCACATCCCATCCAATGGCATGACAATTAGAGTCTCCAACAAGTTGGCTAACGTCAAATGTTTTAAAAGCACCTTCATTCTAGAGAGCTTTTCTCCTTTCTCTTTCTTCTGAGTCCACTTCTGCAATTTCAGTAAGAAAGAAGCATTAAAAGTGGTGGAGAGTAGAAAAAGGAAGAAAGTCACCGTCACTCGGATCTTTCCAGATAAGGTCAGGGTGGGGAGGTTGCCCTGCATCAGCAGGATGCTGTTGTTGATGGCTGAGCAGTGATTTTGATTCTGTTCAGGAGAGACACTGTTTGCCATGTTTCCCCAATGATAAAGCTTCAAGACTTATATTCCTCGTACTTCTGATGTTTTGTTGTAATCAAACCTAAAGTCCTGTTTTATTTCTGTCTTTTTTATGTCAAATTTTGTTCCTGGGCTGCTTTAGACTTAGTGTAAAAGATCAAGGTGAACTTGTTTTGTGAATTTGTAATCCAACAGAATACTAAAACAGAGGATTTCAAGCACAGTATGAAGGTCAAATGTAACTGTACTACCTCAGCAGATGGCCTGGTTTTCACAACAATTTTTCCTAAATGAAGGACACTCAAAGTCTAATTTTGAATATAAAAGGCACTCATAATATTAGAATAACTTCAATGAAGACATTTTCTAGAAGATGTTAACTGTGATTATTCTGTGCAAAATGAAAAAGAAGAAAAAATTCTAAAAAACTTGATCCAATTAAAAGCTATTGTTTTAAGAATTGAATACAATTCTCAAAGACATTTTATTGTTTTCTTTTTCAAACACACATTGTTGAGTTTCAAGCACTAGAAATATGTGTTAATTTAAAACTATCCCATACAAAACAAGAAATTACTGCCTTCCCAGAATCAATCTGAACAAATACAAATTAGGCTGTATTCAAATTTATCAGTCTTACTGGTTAGATTATCTGTGGTAAAGTTAAACAAAAAAGATTAGCCATTTTAAGATTGTTACCTTGATTCTGTAATTGTCTAAATATTGTACTTAAAATATTTTTATGGCATGAAGCTGCATAAGAGAACTGGGTATTGGAGAGAAGACTTGCATAAATACTGTAATTGTATTTATATATATAATAGATATGTATGTTCCTTTACATCTTGCCTAATCATTTCACATTGAGACTATTTACAATCTTTTTCTATTACTATTTTAACACTCATGATGAGTGCTCGATGATGTCATTTAGTGATATTGATATTACTTGTATTGGAATTTATTAATTCACAAACTTGATTTGATTATATTCCCAACTAGTTTATTTCTGTGGCAGTCAAACCAGGGACAGTATTAAAGATAAAGGTGACTTTTTTGGTTTAGATGGTCCATTTTTCTTGGTGTATTTATTCCCTTATCCTGCCTTATATTCATTTATTTAATAAAGGGTTACTATATATATATATATATATATATATATACTATATATATACTATATATACTTTCTCAGCTTTTGCTAGTAATAAAAAGTGAACACATCATTCAGGCCCTTCAGGAGCTTGTTTGGTACTAGAGAAGTTAGGTGGGTATATTGGACATGTCTGATGTGCCTCCTTAACTTCCGTTTGCCCTGACTCGCTTGTGGATCTTCAACAACTTAGACCCCTCCTTACCTGGCATCATTTGATTGTCCCTATATGCCTAAAATAACTGGCTTCCCTCACTACTTCCAGACTTGGATATAATATTATCAGACTTGGATTATAATATTATGTAGTAAAAGCATGGAATCTGACTTCCCAAGTGGCTTTTTGAAGGGTGTAGATATATTTTCCAATAAGAGGACTTTGGTTTTGAAATTTATTGTCTTGGAATAATGAATGGGATGAATTAATAAATCAAAACCATGAGAAATATATATTTTAGAAAAATTTAACACAACTATTTTTTAGCACAAATATAGCACAAATACTATTTGACTATCATTATTTGTCATAGTTATATCAAGTCACCACAAACACTGAATTAGTGAATATCGAACCATTGCTCCTAGGGAAGATAAAAGGTTAGATTCTTGTGAATCAAAACACCATTTGCATTATATATGGTCATTGTCAAAGTCTTACAAGATAAGCCAGTTTCATCAACATGGAAAATTTACTATTTTTCATAACTCTTTCCCTGAATAACACTTAGCAGGTTTTTTTTTTAAAAAATCCCTCCACAGTTGCAGAATCTGCTTTACTTATAAGTTTAACATTTTCCACACCATACTGAGTAAATTACATCATAAACATAAATTGTTCATAACATTAAAAATTAGTATTTAGTCCCAGAGGTTCATAATAGCTTAAAAGAAATATTACTTTGTGAACCCTCATGTATTCAGATTTTAGGGGAGAGATGACATCATATTTACATTGACTATCAGAGAGAGAGAGAGAGAAAGAGACTTTTTTCATTATATTGTTATTTTTATTAACCACAAGAGCAATAACAGTGACATAGCCACTGTTAAAAACCTGGAGCTAATTTCTAGAGAACAATGATTATGAAACACAGATCCCATACTGGACTGATTCATAGGATAGTTCTCATTGGTGGGAGGTTCTGGACATACCCAGAATTCCAGAGGAGCTTCAGGAGGGCAACAAGATTGAGAAAGTAGGTTTAGGGGTTAAGGTCCTGGAAGGAGGACAGTAGACTAATTCTGTTAGTCTTCTGATTTTCTGAAGGCTAACTTTGTTGCTGAATCCCTTAGTGGACTTCAAAAAATCAACCCAATATATCTTTACTATCTGCAGGTCTTCCCTTTCCTTCATCTTTTCTTCTTTTCTTCCCTACATGGTGCATTTGGTTTCTGTGCGTACCTTTTCAACTGAGATCATGAACTTCTTCCTTAAACTTCAGAATCATTCATTATTTTATTTAGGATGGGCTCTAAAAATCTCTTAATGTTTTTATAGAACTATTTTCTTTTGATTTTTATTTGTGTATTATAATTATAAATGATAATGGGATTAATGTGACATATTTGTACATGCATATAGCATTATTTGATCAATCTCATTCTCTATTTCCTTTCCTTTCCTTTCTCTTCCTTCCTCCTTTCCCCTGATCCCTTCTTCTACTCTATTGGGCTCCCATTATCATTCTTTTTATTGTTATTATTCATTATTGCATTATAATTATATATAAAAGTGGGATTTATTGTGGTATATTTGAAAATGGACATAACATAATTTGCTGGCCTTTGTTCCCCAGTACTTCCCTATCTCCATTCCTCTTCCTTCTGGCTTAATCCCCTTTACTTCATTTATTTACCTTATATTTTCAAAAGATCACTTTTTCTTTCCTATTATTTGATTAGTTTTATGCCAAAAATTTGAGACCATAAAATTTGTACCTATTACCTTAGTTATAATGGGTTCCTTAAAACAAAACAGTCCTGATTTTTTTTTCTTAAGAAATCATAGGCTTTTCACATATACTATATCAGTTAATCTGATCAGGGCCATATGCTTAAAGCAAACCAAAACAAGATAAACACTGGACTGTTTTATAAACCCAAAAAACTATCATATGTAGGCCAGCAATCACAAGAACAAAGGAAAAATATACATGGTAAAATCTGATTATACTGAAGTGTGTTTTGCCCTTTATCATCTCCATTTAAGAAAAGAAAAAATGAGATTATTAGCTCCTTCCCTTCCCTTTCTTTCCCCTCTCTTTTATTTTTCCTTTTATTTTTCTCTCTCCTTTCCCTCAAAACACAACATATAACGAATGATCATTTCTGTAACAACTGCCAAACAAGTAAAAAAGAAACATTTTTTTCCTCCACATTCTTTATTGGTGTATTATAGTTGTGCATAATGGTAGAATTTGTTGTTACATATTAGCATATGCACACAATTGAACAATATAATTTGGCCAATATCCCTTCACAGCACTACACTTCTCCCACTTCTGCTTTAACCCCCTGGTCCTTTCCCTCTATTCTATTGATCTCCATTTGCTTTTCATGCTATTGCCCATCCCCCATCTTTCTTTTCCCTTTTCTTCTTTAGCTTTCATACATGAAAGAAATATATTGCCTTTAACCTTCTGAGTTTGATTTCTTTAACTTTACATGATTATCTCTTGTTCCACCCATTTTACTGCAAATGTTATAATTTCATTTTTCTTTATGGCAGAATAAAACATCATTATGTATATAAACCACATTTTCTTTATCCATTCATCTGTTGAAGGATACCTAATTCTGGTTCCATAGTTTGTCTATTGTGAATTGTGTTGCTATAAAAAGGGTATACATTTATCATGCTGACTTTAATTCTTTAGGATAAAAATGAAGGAGTGCCACAACTGGGTCATATGGTGGTTCCTAGTCTTTTGAGGAAGCTCCTTGCTGATTTCCATAGTGGTTGTACTGATTTGCAATTTCATCAATGGCATAAAAGTGTTTCTTTTTCTCCATATCCTCTCCAGTATTTATTATTGTTTGTGTCTTGATGACTTCTATTGTGACTGGTATGAGATGAAATCTCAGTAAAATTTTGATTTGCATTTCTCTAATTCCTGATGATATTGAACATTTTTTCATAATTTTGGCCATTTGTATTTCTTCTTTTGAGAAGTATCTATTTAATTCATTGATTGGATTATTTTTGGATGGGTTGTTCTTTATATATTCTAGATATTAATACTCTATCAGAAGAGTAACTAGCAAAGATTGACTCCCATTCTATAGGTTCTGTATTCATGTTCTTAATTATTTCATTTGTTGTACAGAATCATTTTAATTTGATGCCATCCATTCATTAACTTTGCATAATTTTCTGAACTTTAGGAGTCCTATTTGGTAACACCTTGCCTGTGCCTATATGCTAAAGTGTTGACCCTACATTTTCTTCTAGTAGTTGCATAGCTTCTGGTCTAATTCCTGGGTCTTTGATCCATTTTGATTTGATTTTTGTGCAAGATGAGAAACAAGGATCTGGTTTCATTCTTCTACATAGGGATAGCTGGTTTTCTCGGCACCATTTATTAAAAAGAGTGTCTTTTCTCTAATGTATGTTTTAGGTGTGTTTGTCAAGGATCAGATGACTGTGTGGTTTGTCTTTGTGTCTTCTGTTCTGTACTGCTGGATCATGTGTTTGTTTTCATACCAGTATCATACAGTTTTTGTTACTATAACTGTGGTACAATTTGAAGTCAGATATAGACATGTCCAGCATCATTTTTCTTTAGCTCAGAATTGCTGTAGCTGTTCTGGGTCTTTTTTTCTTCCAAATGAAATTTTCAACCTTTTTTTTTCCTAGTTCTATTTTTTCCAGATATAGTTGCCACTTTTGATGGGCATTGCATTGATCTGTATATTGCTTTTGGTTTAACATTATTAATTCTTCCTATTTATGAGTATTGGAGGTCTTTCCATCTTCTTGTATCTTCTTTTTCAGTTTCTTCAATGTTCTATAGTTTTAATTGTAGAGTTCTTTTACCAAGGTTAGGATTATTCTTAGATATTTTATTTAATATTTTTGAGATTATGTGAATGGGACTGTTTTCCTGATTTCTTTCTTAGCAGATTCATTGTTGGTATACAGGAAAGCTGTTGATTTTGTAACCTGTTACTTTGCTGGATTTGTTTTAGTTTTAGCAGACTTTTACTGGAATTTTTTTTTTATCTTCTAAGTATGAGATCATATCACTTGCAAACAGTGATACTTTGACTTCTTCCTTTCCTAATTTTATTCCTTTTCATTTCCTTCTTTCACCTAATTGCTCTGGCTAGAATTTCTAGTACTATAATAAATTGGAATATTGAGAGTTGACATCCTTGTCTCTGTCCATATTTTAAAGGAAATGCTGTTTTCCTCCATTTCCCACAAGGTTGACTTTGAGCTTTCCATATGTAGACTTTTTGATGTTGAGATAGCTTTCTTATATCCCTAGTTTCTTTAGTGTTTGTTTCATGAATGGGTGCTGAATTTTAGCAAAGGCTTTCTCTGCATCTATTGAGATGACCAAGTGATTTTTGTCCATAATTTTATGTATGTGATGGATTACATTTATTGATTTGCATGTGTTGAACTATCCTTGCATCTCTGTAATAAAAGCAACTTGATGGTGATGTATAACCTCCTTAAAATGTTATTGAACACAATTTTCAAATATTTCACGAAATATTTTTGCATATTAGTTTATTAAGGTTGTGATATGCCCCTGCTCCTAATCCAGAATCACCCTACCTTCACCCACACCCTTGTCTCTTACTTCTTCTATATTCCCCCATAACAGATATAAATGCCTTTATATATATACACACATATATAACACACATATATATAATGTACATATATACACACATATATAATATATATAACATATATATATTTGTGCATTTTCCAGAATTAAATGATTGTACAAATATTGTTTGATTTCTTGGGGGAGTAAAGAGTAAGCTATATTATTGAGTTCCCCCCTAGATCCCTCCTTATCATACCTCTCTCTCCCATCCCTCCCTCCTCTCCCCACCTACACCACATATCTATTGTTCCTTTAGCTTATGTGTTGCTGTGCTTTGGTGAGTCTAATACATGAGCTTAATCTTTCACCCAAGCCTGGGTTTTGCTCTAACATCTATAAATGAGGGAAGATATTTAAACTTGGAGTCTCTGGGTTTAGCTAATTTTGCTCAGCATAATTTCTTCCATTGTCATCCATTTACCTTCAAATGCCACAATATCATTGTTTCTAATAGCTGAGTAGAACTCCATATATCTATCTATCTATCTAATCTATGTGTATATGCCCTTCATATATATTTGCCCTTCATCCAGTGATGGGCATCTGGGTTGATTCCATAATTTAGCCATTGTAAATTTAGCTGCTCATCACAGTTATTAATCTGTAGCTTTCTTTCATTAATGTGTCCCTCTCTGATTTTGGTATGAGTGTGATACTGGCTACATAGAATGAATTTGGAAGCATTTCATCCATTTCTATCTCCTGAAATAATTTGAGGAATATCAGCGTTTGTTCTTTTTTAAAGATCTGATAGAATTTAGCTGAAAATACATTTGGTCCTGGGCTTGTCTTTGTTTTAAGGCCTTTTATTATTGCTTCTCTCATTACTAGTTATTGGTCTGTTTAGATTTTTCTGTCTCCTCGTTTGCATGTTAGTAAGTTGTATGTGTTTAGAAGTGTATCCATTTCTTCTAGATTTTCCAATTTTTTGGAATATAAGTTGTCAAAATAGTCTAATGATCTGTTGGATTTCTGTGATGTCTATGGTGATTTCTCCTTTTTTGTCTCTAATTTTGTTAATTTGGGTTTTCTGTCTCTTTCTTTTGGTTAGTTTGGCAAAGGGCTTATGAATTGTGTTTATCTTTTCAAAGAACCAACTCTTTGTTTCATTGATGCTTTGTATTTTTTTAATTCTCAATTTCATTGATTTTTGGCTCTCATCTTAATTATTACCTTCTACTGGTTTTGGAATTGGTTTGTAATTTTATCCCCCAAGGGTCTTGAGATGCATCATTTGGTCATTTATTTGGGATCTTTCTGATTATCTTATGTAGGCATTCAGAGCTGCAAACTTGCCTCTTAGAACCACCTTTCCAGTGTCCCAAAGGTTCTCATATGTTGTATTACTATTCTCATTTGAATCTAAGAATTTTTTAATTTCTCCCCTGACTTCTTCTATCATACACATTCATCCTTCCAAAGGTTATTGTTCAGTCTCCATGTGTTTATACAGTTTCTTTAGGGTTTTTTTTTGTTGTTGATTTTTAATTTCATTCATTATGTTGTGATAATGATATTGGTTCAGTGGAAGTTGGGTTCATGTCCTCTGGAATTGAAGAATGAAAACTGAGGGACACCAAGGCAAGCAGAGCAGACAGATTTTATTTAAGAAAGGATAGAAAAGACTTTTCCAGGAGAAGGGAGTCTCGGAGCCAAGAACTCAGAGAGGGGGTATGACTTGTCTTTCTTATAGTCTCTCAAGATTTCCCCCCTTTTATTTAATCGTTGTCTTTCCTTCCTCATGACTAGGAGCATGAATGCAGATGTTCTGATCTGATCTAGTCTTTTGTTTGTGCCTATGAGTGCCTATATCAGTAGAAGAGATGTCTGTCTTTAACACCTTTGTTAGCAGAGGGCCTGTCTGTGTCCTGATCACCTTTGTTTGCAAAGGGGAATGTTTAACTGATATGCACATCTCTCTATTTGGAACATCCAACACTCTTTGCCTCCTTAAGAAAAAAAATGACCTTCGGCCAATTTCCTCCTTATTGACCCTCATTCTACCTATACTGACTGCCTGACATTTTCCTTCAGTCTCAATAAGATGCAAGGAATTATATCCATTTTTTTTGTACTTGCTAAGAGTTTTCTTTTTTCCTAGAGAAATATTTTTATTCAAGTTTAATTGACAAATTTGAAGAAGGAATGTGTACTATTATTTATGAAGTATTTTCATGAAAATACATGGAGTCAGAATTTTCACCATGTTAAATTACGAATAGCATGTAAAATTTCAGATTCACTTTCATTTTCTTAGAATGTATATTATTTGGAGAAACACACCATAAGACCAGGTTACTATTATTTCAGTATAGATATATGTAAGAAGTAAATGATAGAAAATTTGGTTGAAAATTTATGTAAGATTTTTTGATATCATATTTATGAAAAGCATATGCAGTATAAAGCATCAGTATATGAAATAATCAAAAAATTTAGAAGCATAATGGTTCCTGTTTATTTGTCCAAAATGATATAGTCACTGAATACTGAAACTAATGTTTACTTTTATTTTAATTATAATTAAGGATATGTAACCAAATTAACCCATCAAGAATATCATATTTATTGAAATTTTGTTTAATCAAACTTTTATTGACCATTTTATATTGTACTTATAGATAGCAAAGTTAGGCTAAAAGTTCATATCTTACCTTTCTAAACATATTTCATGATTATTTTATGGTGAAATTTTATTTACATATACTTCATGTTGGTTACTATTTATTAAAAAGAGTATAATTTTAATTTTATTCTTTTGCTAATAAACTGTTGACACACTGAACTTTCTTGTTTCATAGGGCAACTCAATTCTGAAATATACCATAATTCCATCATTTTCAAGATTGGAAGTTTGAAAGCTAAATTTCCAATAACTGTATTATTTAAGAATTTATGATGGAAGTGTAAGATAATATAAATATGATTTAAGAATGGAATTTAGAAAATGCATGATTATCAGTATTATCCATTTTTATTTAAATTAAGCTTCAGTAAGGTTATGCTCACATGAAATTGATAACCTATCGATTTATATATAATATGCTATCATTTCATCCATAATCTATTCTATGATACAGTATCATTTGTTGTATAGAATTTTTCCTTATTAAACCATAAATGCATCCTTAGGGACAAAGAAAAAAGTTTTAAAGCTAGAGTCTGTAAATAGTAAAATTCAATCTGGAATTCTAGATTTATGATTAGTTAACTGGAAATGTTTTTGCATTGTCTTCTCATTAAAAAGGGGAAAAATTGAGAACATAAAATTTGTCAAACACAAGAACATATCCTAAAATCCATATAATTGTATTTAAATACTTAGAACACCTGCATCTATCCTTACAGTATAATATAAAGAATCTTCATGTTTGGAATGATGAACTTTAGGCAATATATTCTAAAACAGTAAAGATCCCATTAGGTTTAGTGTGCTGGATTTACTGAATTACAAAAATACACTGAAGTATTTCAAGTATTTAAGGAAAAATACAAGAAAACTTTCCCCTATCATTTCTTTTATTTTTTTTTTTTGTCTCTCTCTCTCCTTTTTTTTTTTTTTTTCTACTTGGCATTGAACCCAGGTTTGCTGAACCACTCAGTCACATCCGCAGCTCTTTTTATTTTTCATTTTGAGACAGGGTCTCACTAAGTTGCTGAGGCAGGAGGATTGCAAGTTCAAAGTCCTTTCTCCTGTGCGTTGAATACAGAGGGGAGCCTGTAAGATAAGGGGTTGAGTAAGGGTGCCCAACTGTCCTGTCACAGGGATGGTAATGTGCAAGGCAAAGTATCTGGCAGTTAATAAAATAAGAAAGGGCATTGGGTAAGAGAGTGTCTAAAATATGGATAAAGGGAGAAGAAGAGGACATGGCATCTAAAAGGTCAAGGCATGAGTGAGAGGGAAGGGTGTCTGAACTGTTATCTGAGGGGAGAGGTAGGAGGGTGGACTAGGTTAAGGGGTTGGCAGCATTGGGAAGATATCAGTGGATTGTCTACAAAGAGAGCATGTACTTATTGGAGTCTAGGTGGGAGGAGTGATAGGAGAAATGATGACTGTTTAATTCCTTCAGGTTGTGAGAAGAGAAGATAGAAATTATGTTTGTATAGAGTCAATTTGTGGGACTCTGAAGCTAAAAGGGTTGTAGCTCCACACACCTTTAGGCAAGGGGGTGAGTCTTGAACTACTGTCTGATTGTTTTGAGAGATAAGCCATCACCCTGGGGGAATTTCCAAAGATTTGGAATAGGAGTTGCAGGGTTATATTTTGGGTTTCTGTGACATAGAGAAAGAATGTCAGCTGTGGGTCTGGAAGCCTCAAAGCAGGGGCCTGCAAAGGGTCTGTTTTTATTGTTTGTTTGTTTGTTTTAATTAGATGACATGGAGTTACAATTGAGGGGGAAACATTATCAAACATTCAAGAACAAATGTATATATATATACTTAGCTATCCAGGGCTAATGCCATGTCATGGATTCCCAGCTTGGGTTCCCCATATTGCTGTTTCCCCCAGAAGAACCCCTGAGTTAAATGGATATCTCGTGGAGGTCAGAGATCTTCTGAGATGATTCCCCCATATTCCCACCCTCCAGTGCATGGGAAAAGAAGGGTTGAGGGCTTCCGAAAGGTCACTGTGGGAGGCAGAGTAGAGGGGCTTAGCAAATGAGGCCAAACTTAGGAACCCATAGGTGAAAATAACCCACTAGTCCCAGAAAAGAGAGAGGATCACTTTTGGTATTGGGAACTGGGAGGTCCTGAATGAGTTGTTTACATGCAGTGAGAATGGCTCAGAACTGAGGGCTGAGAGTGTGTCCTAATTAGGTGACTTGGGTTTGAGCAACCTGAGCCTTCTGAGGGGAGACATGGTAGCCTAATTTATTTAGAAAATTTAAAAAGAGGGTGGTGTGTCTGATAAACAGATCATGGGAGGGGCTACAGGGGAGCAAGTCATCTACATATTGTAGAAGGGGGGGGAGATTAAGATTAGTTAGGTCATGAACAAGTTGGCTGAACAAGTGGGGTCTGTCACTAAAGTCCAGGCTAGCTGTGTAGAGAAATGGGTTTTGGGGTCTATCCATATGAAGGCAAATAGATCTGGAGAAGATGGATCTAATGGGATGGTGAAGAAGTCATCTTTGAGATCAAGAACTAATAATTGAGTTGTAGTAGAAGGAATATGAGAGCAGAGTGTAGGGGTTGGGGACTACAGGATGAATGGGAAAAACAGCCTGATTAATGAGGCAGAGGTCTTGGTCTACTCAGTTTTTTTGACAGCTGGGATTGGGGTGTTCTGAGAGGAGTCAGTGGGTCAAAGAATGTTAGCTTTAAGAAGGCAAGAAATGATGGGTTTAGGGGATGCAGACCTTGAGGACTGATGGGATATTGGGATTGTCAAAAGGAGGAGACAGGGAAATTTGATAGGAGTATGGTGAGTGGCCATAGTGGGCTTGGAAATGTCCCATACAGTAGTGGACACTTCAGGGAGAAGTACTGAAAGGGATGTTAGAGGGAAAGGAAGAGCACCAGATTGGCATAAGAGGATAAATGAGGCAGAGGAGTTTGGGGTGTTATGCTGCTTCTGTTATGCTGGAAATTAAAATGAATGGAAGCATTGAATTTGGTTAGGATATCACTGCCAAGGAAGGATAGGAGTTGGGCACTGGGGTATGAATAGCAAGGAAGGAGTGAGAGAATGGAATGTCATACAGGTTACAGAGTAAAGGACCTGTTTGTTTAGGTGTTCTGGGTTTTCTGTCAACACCAACAATAGAGGTGGAGGGAACCAGAAAATTCAGGTAGCACAGAAAGACTTGCTCCTGTGTCCAATAGGAATGAGATACTGACAGTGTTACCCTGGGCTCTGACTGAGTGATGGCAGTGGGGGTGGTGCATCCAGGAAAGAGTCAATCTGTCAATGACCTGTCTATGGCCAGGCTGAAGATGTTTGCCAGTCTGGGGTTTGTGTCTGTGGACCTGTGGGAATTGGACAAGATCAAACAGGGAGTCTTGGGGAGAGGCTCCTTGAGCACATTCTGATTTCTAATATCCCCTTTTGTGGCAGAGAGGACATGGCCTAGTTGGAGGCTTAGGGTTAGGGCAGGCACTTGCAGTGCCCCTGCTGGTCACACTTGAAGCAGATATCTGTAGCCAGGAATCTGATTCAGAGGGCCTTTGTTTGAGAGATCCTTGAGGCCCTTGACTGAGTGCAGCTGCCAGCATTTATATTTAGCCTGATCTCATTGAAGTTTTTATGTTTTTAATTCCTCCTCTCTTTTGTTGTAGACCTTGAAGGCCAGTTTTACAAGTTTGCGCTGTGGGTTCTGTGGTCCATCCTCCAGTTTTTGGAGCTTTTTTCTGATATCTGGGGCAGATTGGGAGATGAAATGTAAATGAAGGTAAAGTCTGCTATCACCTGAGTCAGGGTTAAGGTTAGTGTATTTAATCATGGCCTCTGAGAGGCAGGAGAGAAAGAGCAGGGTTTTTGTCACTGCCTTGGGTGATTTCTTTAATCTTTTCATAGTTAACCACCTTTAAGGCAGCCTTTTCCATACCTGCCAAGATGCAGGTAATATAATGACAGTTAGTCAAAACAAAAAAGGTTTTAGCCTAGGGGTTTAGTCTGGGGTGGAATCCCATTCTCCCAGGTTCCCATTTTCTATCTGCCTACAGATAATCTATCTTTCTGCCTCAACATCCATTGTGAAGAAGTTCTTGACTGCATTTGGGGGGAAAGTGCTATGACTATTCTGGCTTCTTCCATGCTGACAGTGGGGTGTTGGCTTTGGCAGTCAGGAAAAATCTCCAGAGAGTCTACCTGGGGGCCTTCAGTAGAAGTTGGGAAGCATCTGCATGGAGGGCCATATTTTCATAACCACCTGGTGCTTAATGGACTCTAGGCATCTCATGTATCAGGGAAGTCCAGAGGTCCATGATGGTGGTATTTGGGAGGTGACTGGACATGTTGTACCTGGGGGAGGGACCATGCTAGAACAATAAACAATGCAGGAAAACATTATTTTCTGCAAGCAATTAGTACAAAACAACCAGTGTTATCAGCCAGCCTTTGAATACCAGGAAGATAGTAGCTTATTAAAGTTTAGAGTGTGGTCTGACATACCATTTTCTTGTGAATGGAGGCCATACAAGGCTTTGGGAACATTAGTAGAGTTGCTAGGAACATGTTTAATTTTTATAATGGCACAGTTATGCCCTTGAGTTGGGGGAATCCCATCTGAATTCTGTAATGTGGCTTTTTATTGGCATTAACCCTGCTAGCAAAGGGATCCCTATAGTGGTGTCACTTAGAACCCTCTTAGTAAAGTTAGTTAGGGCTTTGATGTGCTAATTACATCTTTTAGAATGATCTGAGGGATAAAAATCAGAACTATATAATCATACCAGTGAAAAACAGATTAAGTTTACCCACATATGAAGTTAGGGAAACTTGTGGATCTAAAACTGACTTAGAACAAACTTGTGACTCTGGTATTGTCTTCTGTAACCCTTTCTTGATAATCTCCCAGTTTTATTTACCTGTAGGAAAAATGACACAAGTGTACATTTTGAGTTACATTAGAAGAATCAATATCTTTCCTTTTAAATGTCCACGTATGGCTGTGGCTTGGTTATAACTCTCCTGCGAGGTATTTAAGACTAAGTTGGTCAAAATTGACTTTTTTGCCTATCTATTCCTAGGTCAGCTGAGATTCCTCAGGAGGTCACTCTCAGGGATGTGTGAAAGCCTCTTGGATTTTTTAGCCTTCCTCTAGCAGTGGTGCCATCTGCCAGGATAGGTGAGGGTCTTGCTGACCCTCATATGTGGCTTCCCTTGGAGGCATAAGGGACATTTCCCTTTCTAATGACCATCCTCTTTGCAGACTGTGTACCGGTTGGCTTAGAGAAGTCCCATTGTTCTAAGATTTTAGCTGACCAAACAAGGAAAGGGCCAATATATTGACTTTTTCCTTTATCCTTTAACTTCCTTAACTTTGGTGTCCTGGTTTTGGTATTAAACGTCCAGCAGGCCAGTTTCACCAGTCTCAAAGTTGGAGTACTATGTTACCGTTTTATAGTTACCCCCTTTGTTTAATTAGAATCAATAACAGTGCTTGAAGTTAGTATTATATCTTATCTGTCCTGTAGGTGATGGAATGTCTTAACTCAGGTTTTTTTGTTAGAGGTAAGTACTTCTGCAAAACAATAATAGGCAACAGTTTTACAGTTTTGAAGGAAAATATAACAATAAGAGTAAATTAGCTTAATTCTAAAACTTTGGAACTATGAGGTGAGAGTCTGAGTCTTAACTCAGATGAGGCAGGGCTACTGGCAAATATTAGGGAAATTGTTTCATTTCTGAAGCTGATTTTGGCCTCTTAAAAGCGTCATTCTACAAAGTTTTCCTATATTATTTTTTTGAGTCTTTCTGAATAAACATTTAGGAAACAGTGTTAAGGGTCAGAAAAAGACTTAATCAAAGCAAACAGGAATAAGCCAGGCTTTCAAATGGCAGTGGAGCCCTTCTATGTCAGATACAATATATAAAAAAGAGCACATATTATTTACCTTG
Source organism: Aplodontia rufa (assembly GCA_004027875.1). Lineage (NCBI taxonomy): Eukaryota > Metazoa > Chordata > Mammalia > Rodentia > Aplodontiidae > Aplodontia > Aplodontia rufa. The sequence goes on along the minus strand of PVKS010003452.1, from coordinate 61,897 downwards.
CCTGTAAACCTATATAAACTTTCATTTTATAAACTTTTACATAAAATTTAGATAAAGTTTGAATATTTATTTGACCTTAAAAGAGATCTTAGATAACTTCACTGATTGTGCCAATTATATTTAACTAAATCACACAGACTTTTGAGATTTACCCTCCACAAACCTTCTGCAACTTTCTTAGACACTATATTTCTTCATCCAGAAACATTTCTTTCATTAACCTTTTATATATATTTCCTATTTGGTGATAGTCGTTATGTCTGGCATTTTAAATTACCCATCTTACTAAGATCAAATATTTTATTCTATTTACAGTACTTTATTGAAACATAACTGAAATCTTTTGTACTCTTTGTATATAGAATCCAGAAACAAGACAATCTTAAACTCCTTTTACCATTTACCAATAATTTATATAAAAATACATTTAAAAGACTCAAATAGTGTTTCTTGAGATAAGCAAAAGATATGCAGATATTGCCTCTCCTGCACTTCCAGTTTGAGAATCCCAGAGAAGTTTACAGAGTCCTGCTTAGATCTACCTTGACTTTTGACTGACAGCAAGATGATGTCAGACTTTCAAATCCTTACTGCTATGGCAACTCTAGGTAACTTTGGCCCACACTGACCCATTCTAATTGGATTCTGGTTAGGAGGGATTGCCCTTATCTCCCTGAGTTTCAGGAGCTGGTCTCAAAAGTCTTCTCCTTCAGGGTAACTTGGATTCCTCCTATTAGTAGTAGTTTTGGCCTGCATTTCCTCTGCAGATAACAGATAGTTTGGTGAGGAATGTTCCATAGTATGTTCACTTAGATCAGGCAGGCTCCCTTGCAGATAAATTGCCTTTTGGAAAAGAAATCATATGTGGATAGCACAGTGTGCCCATTTGATAGAATCATTCTCTTATTCTTGTGTAGCCAACATTTCCATCTGTGTCCCCTAATATTGGAGGAGGTTATTACTGTTATACCCAAGTCTCGAGTCCCCAAAGACCACCAAGGAGCCGAATCCGATGCAAATACATTAGGGTCTTTTTATTGCAGGCTTGAGCCTGGGCTCTCTCTGATGCAGCGGATTTAAAGGGAGGGAGCCCTGAGCCCTAGTACAGCGATACTTTTATAGGGTTTCATAGTGAAGCGGGAAATTCAAACAAAGCAAAGTATATGATTGGTTGATCTTCTAACATATATGATATATTTCTATCAGCCATGGTACCCTTTGTCTCGATCTTCTACCATATATAGTTTGGTATGTTAGGAATTGGCTCGTCAGCTCCTGATTGGCTATTTATTTGCTAAGGGTCAGTTCATCTGGCAATATGAAATGTGGTTCGTTGTTCTTTGTTCTCAGTAAATGAGAATTTAGGGCTACTTCAAATACCATTCAAAAATGAGGCCTCTAATAACTACAACACGATTAAATTGCTGTACACTTTCTTTCAGCCACAGTTGACTAAGCCCCTGCTCTGCCCTGTCTCGCACCCTCCCGCTCTCTCTCACACTCCCTTCTGGAACCTGCTTATTCCTTAAGGCTTTCTCAAGACTCCGGCTCTGCTCCGCACTCACTCTCATTAGAAGACAGAGAAAGGAGCAACTCATTCATTCATTTGTAGAATAAAGGGTAGGACTCTGACTTAGGATTCCTTAAATCACACTAAGAAGTTGTCTCAGCCTGTTATTCAAGGAGCTGCCGAGGCCCTTCCACTATCATCAGGTGAGAAGCCATGAATGGATATTCAAGAGGAGATGGAGGTTTCATGTGCAATCAGTTGGCTTTCAGCTATCTCTAGAAACCCTGCATTTGCATCAGGGATTAGCCCTGGCCAGAATTCTAAAAGGGACTTCAGTTTCTTGATCATATGGATAGAAAAGGAAAGAAAACTGAAGTAAGATCAGATTAACATTTTCTGTGCTAAGGCAGAGAGCAATTGATAAGACTCATTGCAGCAAAGCCTTTGTCCTGAGTTGAGTCTGGCAGCAATGTGGCTGCCAGTATTTTGATAGAAAGAGAGTGTACAAAAATGGAGTAAAGAACTCCTGGAAGAAAAGAAAAATAGAAAAATTGTTTATTTTACTCACCCTTCCAAAGATCCCAGTAAATCCCTGAAAGTGTAATACAGTATGGCTGGGTGGGCTCTGTTTTATAAATTTAAGGGATGAAATCCATGGACATATGATCAGACAGAATAAAGTAACAGGATTTAGAGTGATAGAAAGGAAGAAGAATTCCCAGTGAGGGAGAGGCTTTTCATTGAAGAGAAGAATGTGAAAAGTTGAGCAGTTTGGGTAGAGAGAAGGTCTGGATAAAGGTACCAGGCCTGATGTGGAGGCCTGGATACAGGGAACCTTGGATGACTTGCCATTGCAGTGGAAAGTTTAAGATGTCTGAGAATTTGGTAGTCAAATATGCCATTTTTTGGTCTGTGACTGTTATTGTTCAGCTTGTATGGGGGCCAAGAAATATTACAGAACATCAGTCTTTCAGGTTTAACTGTGTCTTGGAGATTCAGGGTCTGGATATGTTTGGGAAGGCACCTCAAGGGGATATCTCATGGAAGTTTTGGTGGGATCTGACCTCTGCTGGAAGAGATGGATTGAAGAGGTCCCCAAAGGACTCTGGTGGAGAGAAAGCCAGGAATCCAGAAGAGTCAGAGGGTGTCACTCACACAGTAAGTTATAGCCAGTGGTGAACATGATGTCCAGCAATGTAAATGGTGCTTACTGGAGCTGCCAGAGAGAGAGGTGGTGGAGGAGGGGGTTAGAGAAAGAGAAAGAGAGCGGGGAGAGAGAAAGCGAAAGAAATATATATATAGAGAGAGAGCGCGCCAGTTGAGGTCAAGGGAAGGCCCAGAGGAGCCATCCTTGGTGGGAATCTGTCATGAGTGGTGTTTCTCAAGACTGCCAGTAGGTGTTGAGCTTCGCAAGGTTATGGCTATTATTGCCTATCCGCCTTGCGGTGATGATGTAAGCTGATCCAGGCTTCAAGCCTTAGTCCCAACCAAGGTGGAGGTTATTTCGGGCAATACCATAAGTAGTGGCTGGAGACATGGAGGACACAATGTGGCAAGTTCATTAGTTTTAAATCTCTTTATTTAAGGGTTATAATCTAACCATCAAACATAGTCATATGTTATTATCCTAATATACGTTCATGTATTACACAGCACTCCAGTACACTCTCTCAACTATCAATTATCAATTACTTAACCTTTAACTATATTAGATATTCCACACAAATATTAAGTAGTCAATGGCAAGACAAGTTCACATATGAGTTCAATAGGCGAGGAGTCATTTCAGAGAAATGTCTCCACTCTATTTACCAGCATAGGTGAATAGACCATGGAGGCAGGTTGATGCAATGGAGGGTTGGTGGAGCCATTGTTTGTGGAGGAGAAAGTCCTCGGCAGAGTCCTCTTAGTGAGTGAGAAATTTTTAGCGGAGAGAAGTCTTTGGTGGAGTCTCCTCAGTAATATCTTCACTCATAGGTCATCCTGGTGCATCTGTCTGCTGTTCATCTCTGGTCTTCTTTTTTTATATGTTTTTTGAGTTCGATACACACCCATCTATTGGGCCACGCAACAATTGATCGAAACAGATTTACAGTGCCACACCACACTTAATCAAAACAACTTTGGGTTGCCACACCATACTTGGTCAAAACAACTTCTTATTGCTAAACAACATATGGTGAACATGTCTGTTCCTCTATTTTCAAACAAGTCACACATCATTCATAAGCTTAGGCCTTGTTGCACATGCTCAGTATCATGCTTACTCTGTGCACTGGGCTTTGCTCACTGCCCTTCTGGACAGAACCTTGAAATACTGGTCCCAGTTAATGGGGAGTTGTGACGGAGGTGACAGGAGAAAACAAAGCATCCTCCATTTACTCCTTGCCACTCAGAGGCAGACCTGGATCGCCTGGGAGGATTGGGCATCCCCAACTCTGATCACAAGGTGAGGACCCCTGAAATCCAGAAATGAGAGAGTCCCTAGCAGGGCACCTCTACAAGAGACACAGAGTCTTACCTTTCCCGTGAAATGATCAGTATGATCAGTGTTGCATATGGAAACAAAATGGAGAATAAGTCTGTGATCTGGAGGTTTAGCTAGACAGAAAAAGGGGAGAGACAAGAATGAGGTTTCCAGAGGACACTAATAAAGAGCTCGAAAATCTCTGGCTCCATTCACGTAGCAATGATACTGCAAAAATCTCACCCCAGGAGGGGGTTGATTTTGGGTCACCTTCTGGCTGCCATATATCTGTAGCAAACTGTGAGGGTGCTCTGAATCTCAAATCTTGAATGAAGGAGAAGTAAAGAGAGAGGCAGAATTGAACAGAAGAGAATGAGAGGCAATGTAAGAGCTCCATCTTATGACCTAAGTATTGGCACCATTATGTAAGGAAAGAGATGAAAATGAAGAAAATAGAGAGGAGAGTGGCGGCTCAACAGTAACCCAGTGGAGTCCGGGACCACCGATTGCTTACAGACTGGGATAGATAGAGAGGGAATGAGGTGGGGGGGGTGGGCAAGATGAGAGTTTTCTGGTTAAACTGGGTTTTGCAGTAGGGTGGGGATCCTTTGATAAGGTCCTGAGACAGTAGGTTTCAATAAGTGCTCAAGTCTATAGATTTTGAAACAGTGAGTAGGGGGTTTGCTGCCTGGCTGAGTGGCTTCTGGTAATTTTCCATATCCATCACTATTTTTGTTTGCTGGAGTTGTCTTATTTAATACATCCATAAGAGGTATAATTTCTAGACTTTATTAATTTACTCATTCTTTTATTCGTTTCTTTAACATATTGTTTTTCAGACAGAATTTTAGATTATAGGACTAATGAACAAGACAAAGAGCTCATAATTTTATGGAGTTTATTAAGGGAATGCAATAATGTTACTGGAATTGAAGGTTCTGCTGCCCTCCACTCAACCAAAACCCAGGAAACTTAAGGTGGATGAAAAGAGGTTTATTCAAAGCAGACCCTGAGGAAGACAAAGATTCTTCTGTCTCAAGTCTCCTTGAGTGGGATGGTGCCCAGGGCCAAGAACAGCTTTTAGGACAGGACAGGAAGTACAGTGGAACAAAAGGCAGGAAATATACACATGTAGATTTAGCTAGACCTTGCTAGTTAAGGAATTAAAAACCCTTGATGGTGCCTTTCTAGGTTTAGGGGGCAGTTTGGGGGAGCAGTTTCTCTGTTTTCATTATCAGCATAAGGAAACCAGAATGCAGAAAACATGTTACTAGGAAATTGGGAACAAAACCCATTTTGGGGCTTTTAATTTCAAAAGGACTCTAATGCAACAAGACCATTCTTTCCCCTGGAATTTGAAAAAGTATGTCCCTAGGATAGCTGCTGCTTCTTTTTTATTTTTTCCCCATTCTTGAAAATGAAGTAAGAACCAAACTCTCTAGAAAAGTTTTTGTATTGCTGCTTGATGAAAGGTTTTCTTGGTGAAATCATTGACAAAGCCAGTTGTTTCTATCTAAATTATGAAGAGTTGCTGAGAGCAAGTGAACAAATTATTCCAAAATCTTTTGAGCAATCCTAAATGGATTTTCCAGGGAGATAAAGAATGGCAGTATGTCCAACAAAATTAGCCCTGAAAATCAGCAAAAGCAGTAGTCAGATTAAAAATAAGTGAAATTAAAGATCAAAGTAAATATGTTAACAAGGATAATAAATAAACTGGTCTTACTAGATACTGTATCACCTGATGGACTCCAGCCATAGCTGAATACAAATGATCACAAAGACAATTAAGGAGTTTCAGGGTACTTTAGCTGGTGGCAATCACAAAGGCACAGGGTTTAAGAAGGTGAAAGAAGAAACTGAGAAGTAAAGCTTAAGTTCATTAAAATTTTACTAGTTTACTATTAAGGAGATATTGAAAGTATATTTAAACATGCAGAAATTGAAGTGATATCTGTATGATGTTTAACTCACCTAATAAACTTGATATTATATTCAGTGTATTGACTTTTCACCATTTCAAAATTCTTATTTTAGGATATTTATTGATAATATTATATATATTCCAGGTGTAAAACATGATGGTTTGATATCTGTATATATTGTGTAATGATTATTACCAATCAAATAAATACATTTGCTGCCAAATTTGTCAGAACTTGTTGATATTATAACTTAAAATTTATATCCTTTCGTTAGCACCATGTTTCTCCTAACCTTCAGCACCTGGCAATCACCATCTATCCTGTTTGTATGAGTTCAACCTGTTTAGATTCTCTATATAAGGGATATCATTAAATATTTGCTTTTCTATGTTTGGTATAATGTTCTCCAGTTTTGTTCATTTTGTTGTAAATGATGATATTTCCTTTTCTTCTATGGCTGAATAATATTCCATTGTGTATGTATACCACATTTTCTTTATATATTTTCCCATTTATTGAAAAATTACTTCCATATCTGGCTTAATGTAACAATTTTGCAGTATACATGGAGTGCAAATATTTTTGAAATACTGATTTGAATTATTTTGCATGCATGCTCAGTGGTGGAATTGCTGAATTATATTTTATTTTTAATTTCTTTAGAAATCTTCATATTGTTTTCCTTAATGGCTGTATCAATTTACATTCCCACTAGCAATATACAAGGGACCCTCTTTCTGCATATTTTTGCTAACACTTTATCTCTTGCTTTTTTGAATAATCATCATTCTAACAGATGTGAAATGATACCTCACTATGGTTTTAATTTTCATTTTTGTAACAATTAGTGATGTTGACCACCTTTTCATGTACTTGTTGGGCATCTGTATGTGTACCTTCTTTGGAAAAGTATTATCAGATCATTTGACCCTTTAAAAAAACAGCTTATTGGTTTTTCTTTTCAGTACTGAGGTGTGTGAGGTCTTTGCATATTTGGATATATGGATTATACCCTAATCAGATATATGGTTTGTAGGCATTTTCTCCTCTTTTGTAGTTTGTCTATTCATTTCTTGATTATTTCCTTTGTGGTATTAGAGCTTTTTAGTTTTAAGTTTTTAATTAATTTTTAATTGGTTTTTGTGTATGCAATAAGTTAACAGTTTAATTCTTTTGCATTTCTTATCCATGAATTCTTTGTTTATGCTATTTATAGAAGAAATGCTCAAATTTGAAGAGACCCAGTTATTATGACACTGGTATCAAGGTGAGGCGACATCATTATTACTGTCATTACTTACTGTTTTGACTTGTACAGAGGAAAGGGAAATCTATTATTATATAGTATATCATCATGCTGGTTGGTTCACTCAATCCAGTCTTAAGACACATTCTAAAATTTTGCTAACTTAACATATCTGTATTCATGTTAAATTGTTTCTAAATAAAAAATGAAATATTTTGTACTTTTTTTCTCATAGGATCTTTATACTACTTTAATTCATAAAGAAATTAGGTAAAGAGGAGTACTCGTGGCTTAAGTTGCTAGTCCATATTGCTCTTTTCCAAGATAGCAGAAAATGAATAACATGAAAAATCTGTGTCTTACAACTTATAAAACATAAAAATATACAATCTGTTTATTGTGAGAGTATATGATTTTGAGTAACGTTTTATTTACTCAAAAGGCAGCACATTTTGCATTGGGTAATAGATAACTATTTTTTTTAAATGTCTATCTATGGGGCTGGAGTGGTAGCTCAGTGGTTACAACAGTTGTCTGGCATGTGTGAAGATGCACTCAGCACCACATATCCAACTAAGTGTTGGAGCAACAAACAATCAGATGAAAAACTAAACAAAATTGATTCTCTCTCTCCTTCTCTTTCTTTCTCTCACTGTCCCTCTTGCTTTATTTAAAAAAAAAGTCTATCCATCATTTTTTTCTGGAAATGTCCCTACCAGACCTGAAGTTTTATCAGTCGAGAGTCCCCCACCTCCTCAATCACAGGAGTGGTACCTGGATCCAAACTAACTAGTCCAATCTTCACTGATATGCATACGATTTTATTTTGTTTATATTTAATTTCTAGAACATCAAATGGTAGAAATGCTAATTCTTATGAATATGTAATAAGATATGTCAAAGTATTTAATAAAGCTACAGTATTAGTTTATCAATTAGGTTTCTGACAAATGTTGCATTTTAGAATGCTATACTTAGTACAGTCTTAGTTATAACAATATCACATGACATAAGTTGGTTTTTACAAGTGTGAACTCTGGTATACAGTTATCTGATTTTTAAATCTCAGCCTAGTCAATTATAAACTCTGATTTTCAGAAAGTTGCTTGACTACTTTCCCTATACCTCCATTTCCTTACCTATAAAATTGAGATTCATTCCAAGAGAACAATGTGTCTGGGATTTGTTGGGTGAATTCAATGTAATAATACACATAAAGTGTGCCTGGTATGTAGTAAGGACTCAATAAATATTAGGTACTATTATTAATGCAATTTGGGGATGTTGTGAAAAAATTTCCATCACGATTGAGGCTATTAGTGATAGCTGCGAATTGCTGCTGATGAAAAGGAGAAGGAAAAACTCCTATAGAGACACTGATGGACTACTGAAGGAGAAAACACCTAGAGGAGACAATATTTTGGATAAATGACAATTGACCTGCTAATATGGCATAATAGTACATTTATGGACATGGGTGCCCTCAGCTAGGATGTTTCTGTATGGGCAAAAAGAGAGGAGAGTGAAGTGGAAGCAAAATTTTCACATTACTTATCCTAGTTGATAATTTGGATTATTGAGAAATTTTAAGCATTTAGAAATATGCAACAAAGCATTATTTACATGGTATATTCAAGCCATATATTGAAAAATGTCTACATGTCTGAGGATAATGTGTACAAGTGAGAATCATACACAGGCCTCTCTTTTAAACTCAAGGAGAATGAGACTAAATTAAGGAACGTTTTGATATATTCAATGCATACTATGTGATTACCTTGTTGTTGTTTTTTTTTCTGTCATTTAAGGTCAGGAAGCCATAAATGAAGAAGGGATTAGCCTTCTTCAAGGACCAGAAAGAAAAAAGGGTAGATAGATTTTCCTGAATAAGTCTTATAGGCAGTATTACTGCAACTCTCTATATTGCAAATATATTGATCCTGTGGAATCCATGTCAGCAGAGGATTGTTTATATTCTCAGAAAGGAGTTTATTGATAAAACCTATTTAATGATTTCCCAAAAGATCTGAATCTGCAAATCTGATGAGAATAGTCCCTTAATAAACCGAAACATATTACTCACATAATTTACTTTCAAGCTGGACAGGGGTAAAGAGGAAAATTGTACATCCTGATTCATAGTCTTGCTAAACCCTTGTCAATCAAATAAAGAAATTTTCATAGTTCTATAATTATGTGTTTAAATTTGAATCATTAAATATGCAGAAGAAGAGGTGATATCTATCTTAAATGTGGTCTGGATATAGAAAATATTTAACAAGCATGTAATCTTTGAGATTTAAACTACAGAAGACTTCTGCCCTAGAGACCAGTTTTGGACATGATCCAGTCTCGATAGTATGTCACTCGAGTGTAGACACCAGGCTTGTTTGGAAGACCACATTCGTCTCCCCAGCTTACAATACCAGCAAGGAACCAGGTGCCTTTAGAATCTGCACTAACCAGTGGTCCACCAGAATCACCCTAGAGAGAAAAAGGATATATATAATTACTATGTTTTAAAGGTGAGTATTGCATTTTTTTTTTGTAGTAAGGATAGTGAATGTCAGAGGAAGGGAAAAGAACTCTAGATATTTTAAAACTAAAATGATTCTAGTCTAGAATATTCTTTTGTACCATATGACCATTCACTTGAATTCAAGACATATATGTGTTCATATATACAATATAATAATGGAAAACATGTATGAAAGTTTCAACTCAGTTATTACTCAAAGAAACTACTGGATGTATTATTGCATTTGCAATCATCAGTATATTGAGGAATTCTGATTAGTCTCCCCATATCCTTTATTTCTAGGCAGATGCTAGGATAAAGGGAAGGTTTGTATTTATTGAGCACCAACATTGGACTATTGCTTTTCATTCTTGTTTAAACTTTGCTTCAGTTTCTAGAATTGTAAAATTTGTCTAAACTCCTTATACACTTCCTATAACTTTCATCTATTAATCTTTAGCCCATTTTCCCAGATATTGGAACAAATCAACATCTAGATTTCCATTTGCTCTAATTTTTCCTAACATCCTGGATGATTTTAACGTGCATTGTATATCGAATATCTTAGCCCATGTCTCTTGGCTTGCTTGGCTCGGATCATACACATATCTATTCAACCTTTGCACGTCACTCCTTTTCATCACTTAGAATTACTCCACTTCTGAAACACCATTAATCAACATTATGATTATATGTCCCAATCCTTGTTTGACTTATTCCAATTTTGCCCTGCCTCTGCTCTTCAACCTCAGTAAAAATGCCAATTCTCTTTCTTTTCCTATTTGTGTATCAGGTCCTTCCCTCCTTCCTTACTTTTTTAAGTAGGTTACCATGATTCACTATTCCATCAACAGTATCTTCAGCTCCTTACCTTCCTCCTCCTCATAGCCTGTGCTCACACATACATTGGGAAATAAAATCACATTACAAAATTTCCACCCAGAAATATTTTTTTATGTCTCTAGGCAACTTCTTTTCTCATTTTTCAGGTCACCATTGCAAAGTCTTGTCATTTTGAAATATAAAAAAATCCAGTTCTTTTTCCTGGAATCTAGCATAATTCTTAGAGTCAGTAGAAAATAACAGGAAGCAATCCTATGTTCTTTGTCCTTTCCCTTTTGACTTCTCAACTCACCTACATAAATCCATAAATTTATTTATCTCCTTCTCACAAGATGGATGTGTTTTATTTTTTTAAATTAAAGTATGATTGACAGATAAATACTGTAGATATTTAAGGTGTATAATGTGATGTTTTGATATACAAATACATTGTGAAACAATTCACTCAATCAAGTGAATTAACTTATTCATCATGTCATATATGTTTTTTTGTGAAATATATCAGGTACACAATACATCATTTTTAAGTCACCATCCTATATGTTAGAGCCCTATAGCTTACTAATTTTATAATTGAAGTTTGTACCTTCTGAACAACATCCCTCAATTTCCTCCCATCTTCCTGGCAATTATTGTTATTCTCTGTTTCAGAGGAAAATATTTCAGTGAGATATCATATGTTAAGGAAGATAAGAGCATAGTGGGATGGAAAGGTAAAGAATATAATGAAAGTTTGAAATAGCACAATAAAAAATTTATTAAAGAATTGTAATATTGGATCCATCTATGAATAAATGGCTGCAGTTTATGGGAAGGCAAAGTTTCTTCTATCTGTGCTCAGTAGCTCACCTATAAGAGCACATAAAGATAATAGACTGTGATTGAATATAATTAGGATAGATATGGGGGAAGTAGAAGTTTAAGTGATTGAGGTTACTGTAAATAGAGTGGTTGAAATAATAAATTGTGGGTTCTAGATTACACAAAATTAAGAGGTAATGAGGCTAGGAGTGATGGGGAGAAAATTGAAGGAATGAGGATTTAAGCTCTGCGTGATATCAAAGAATATGTCTAGTTAGTGAAACTATTGGAAATAATAAAATCTATTATTAGAGATGATAATTATGTATTATAAATACTTGAATGCATGTCCACTGCTCCAAGAGTGCAGGAATATGCTCTATTCATTTTAATTTCCCTTTACGTAGCAGGGTCTGGCACATAGTAATAAATAAATAACTACTGTGTATAAGAATGAAGAAATAAAACAAGGTTCTTCCTGAATTTATCACTGATTTTGCCTGCCTAGATAATTACAGTAGTACTTTTGTTAGCTCCAGCACTACTGCTTATAAACAGCAGCAGGGGGATGAGAAGCACATTAAGATTAATGAATGAAAACTTAGTAGTGTTCAGAGTATGTGCACCAGAGGCAAATTTCCTGCACTGAAATTCTAATTCTGTAACTTACTGTATGTGTGTGTTTAGACAATTTACTTGAGAAATTGGGCTTATAATAGTACAAACATGTAGCAAAGGATTCCCATAACTAGATTCAATTAATAAATGTGTAAAGAGCTTAAAATAGTTCAAGACACATGGGGATGCCATGTAAATATTGTTAGATAAATAAATATTTAGGATGTTGGAGCCAAATTATGAAAGCTCTGCAATAATGTAGGTTTCATACAGGACCCAGTTGAGTATTTCTCACAGACCAAACTAAAGATACCATTAATCCATTTTGTCTTTTCATTGTTTATTCTAATTGAGTCTTTTCTCCACTTACTCTTATAATAGGAAAGTGATTTAGAATTTCAGTACTTTAATGAATCCTAATATCAATATAAATTTAATTAGGTACTTTGGCTATTCAACATACTTAAGCTTTAAATTTAACTGGTTAATTGCAAATTTAAAGCTACAAGAAAAAAAAGTTTTGAAAATGAGATAGGCAGATTTACCTGACAGGCATCCACACGTCCCTCCAGGAACCCAGCACACAACATTCCAGGTGTGACAACTCCACCATATGCCTTTTCACTGTTGCAGGTCTTATTATCTATAATCTTCACTGATCCTTTTTGTAGTATATCAGGACTTTTACCTAACGGAAGGAAATTATATAATTTTGCTGAAGTCAATATTAATTTCTCTGGCTAGGTTATTAGGATCTGACTTTTAATGCTATGTACAAGTTCCAAGTCAATATAAAATATGTTTATTAAACTTTCATCTTTCTTCTTTTTCAGTAACAAAGAAGCAAGTAATATTTATGAATACATCAAACTATTAACTAAAAATTACCATATTTAGACATACTTAGTGTGTATACACATGTAATGGGATTTTTTTCTTATAATTATTTTTAGAATTTTGTACATACTACATGTGTGCCTTAGAAAGCAAAATTAAAAATCCATATCTCAGAAGATACATTTTATGATCATTTTTAGATTTTTCAATTGTTTGTTACTGTAATTCTGAACCTTGGAAATAATTTTCTTTATTTTTCTCCTTTAAACATGCATATATGAACATAAATAGCCATAAATATTTATATCACTGGGTCATAAGAGTGCACGTACATACATGGACCTTACTCAAGTGTCACCTCTTTATGAGTGCTACTCATCTCATTGCATCAAGAATATTCAATCTTCCGGAGCCCTTATTTTTTTCCCTTTGGCACATGAATACATAAAACATGCTTTTTATATTCACTTACTTCTTATATTTTGAAATTTTTATTTTTCTTCCTTTGCTGAGAATGAAAGCTTTTTTCTTACTAAAAAAGATAGGGGTATTTGCCTATTTTATGCTTTAGAGTATCCAGACCATAATCAATATAAGTGTTTATTTAATAAATTAATAAAATTGAGGAAAATTAATTTTGTATCCAAATAATAAATTTCTGTAACAACTGCCATTTTTGGGAGAATTATGGTAAACAATTTTATGGAATTATTGTTTTTGTATGAATTTCCCTTTACATAGCAGGGTCTGGCACATAGTAATAAATAAATAACTACTGTGTATAAGAATGAAGAAATAAAACAAGGTTCTTCCTGAATTTATCACTGATTTTGCCTGCCTAGATAATTACAGTAGTACGTTTGTTGGGGATAATTTTCAATGAATTGCATATTATCCTCTGTAAAATGATCCAAACAAAGTGTTTTTCTGCTTTAGTTGCAGCACAGAGTAGATTTCTTTTTACCTCTAAAAATTCAAAACATGTAATAGAGGGAAGTTCAAAATTTACCATTAGACTTTATTGTTCCCCATCCAGTGACTACCATATCTGAATTGGGTGGAATTCTATAAGTAGCTTCTGGAAGACATGCTCTTCGGACGTTGCTTGAATATAATACTGGTGAAGACAGATGTACAACAGCAATATCATTATCGTGTGCAGGGTAATGATAGTTTTCATGAATTATAATATCCTTGATAGTTCGTTGTGTTTTTGGATCACTTAAAAGAAGCCCAAAACTAACATTCCAGTCTTTGGGATTATTGGCCCTAAAAAAAATAGATTTAATTAAAAATCCTATACATTAGAGTTGTGGGAATTAAACTGTTTACTTTTTACAAATAATTGGATATGTTATAGTACCTGTAAGCATGCAAAAATAAAGCTGTGTGTAAAAGAAAAAAAACAAAAATAATGTAACAAATCAGACTGAATATCTTAGTTTACTATGTTATAAAAGATAACTCAGAAACTACATTTTGTTTCTTGGTTTGAACAGGAAATACTAAGAGATATTTAGAAAGACAAAAATGACAACATAAAACAATATTAAATAAAAGTATGTGATAGAGTGCATTTATGAAAACTAAAAGAAATAGTCTAAATCTTCTCTTTCAACCATTGAAGACTATAAAGAAGATACTTTTATTATTTGTTTAAGGACTCATATATTAAGTATTAAAAATAGAGCTACTAAAACATTTTCAAACTCTACTATAGAAGCATAATAAGCAAGCATGATTTTGAAGAGAATCCATCAAGCGTGGCAAGGATTTCTTTTTAATGAACAAATTGAAAATATTCAAACAAAAATATAAGTACCTTTTAGGTTAAAAAGGCCACACTTCTAGAGTAATAATATCTCTTTTAAAGAAATCATCATTTCAAATGAGGCTGTGTTAAAATGCTTGTGATTAAATAAATGAAACCAACTTTTATAATGATGAGAAAGACATATAATATACATGTACAATTTGGGATTTAAAGTTTTCTTCTACAAAATTGAAGTAAATGACTCTAACCTAGTCGTGCTCAACTGGGGGCGCATTTTCTCCCCACATTTGGCAATGTCTGGAGACATTGGCTGTCAATACTGAGGGATGCTGTTGGTGTTAGGGCAGGAATGATGCTAAATGTTCCACAGTATACAGGTCAGCTTTCTGTAACAAAGAATTATCCAAATTGCCAGGAGTGAGTGACACTCCATAAATCCTGCGCTTGACTGACCATATCGATTATTTTAGTGATAAATCATTGAGTAATTTGAGGGTATATCTCATAATATTGAACCACATGTTTGAAATGTATTTATCAGACCTTTAGATACTTAAGTGACTTGGAGATCTTCGCCTGGGCCAGAGCTTACTTTATAAAACAGTGAGCAGCAGTGATAAGCCAGTTGTTACTAATCAGAGTAGCTCCACATCGGTGGACACTGTTCTGTTGAAGACTAGCTTGCCAGGGCCATTCTCCTTCCTCTGCATCCTGACCCCCTGCTATTTTGTTGCCAGAGTGAGTTATTGTGCGTTGTCCACAACCTGTTCAAAATAGAGTTCAATAGTATTGGTATTGCTTAATTGTGTATTTTGTTGTAGTAAGCAAATGTCTTATAATATGTGTCTCTATTAACCATTAACTAAGGAAATTCTCATAGCCTTGGAGAAGTTAGGATGGCCTTACTACTAACCTGAGATTTCCTGAGAATTCAATCAATATAGATTGACATCTTCCTCTCCTATACCCATCACTCACATATGCTTTGTATGTCTATTTGGACTCACTATGCCCTGATGTTAAGAGGAAAAGTCAAATTATAGGTTTGATTTTAGGAAAAAGTAATTGTTGCATTACCAAGTTGCACAGGGACACATGTGCATTTTAATTTTAATGAAGGGTGTTTGTTGTTGAGCAATGAATGAGTGCTATGAAAACATTCATACAAAAGCGTGAATGAACATGAATGTGAAGGAGATATTGATGAGACACAGGGTAGATTGAAATGTCCCACTAAAGTCACAATACATAATACCTGCATAAAAAGAATCACAGATAAAGAGAGCCAATTTCCAAAGTTATATGATTCTATGAATTGGGACTGTGCTTTATTGTCTATATAGACCAGATAAATTTCCAGACTCTGAAGTCTTTAAAGGAAATCTGCAATATTCTGTCTGTTTGATTCTGTCTCTCAGATTCTTTGGACTAACTTAACTTTATTCCCACTGAACACAGTGTTTTTCTCCTAACAGTATATGTTATATTTTACTAGAGATTACCCCTTCATTAATAGAAAGCAGGAATTATATCTTTTAAAAAAACGTATCCCCAGAATTTACCACAGAGAATGTTAGCACATAAAAGGAACTCATCAAATATTTGTAGAAATAGAGAGTCTATCTGGTATAATCCATGAGACATATTGAAACAAAAATGATACTTGATTACAAAGTCCATTCTGTAATATGTTCCAAAGCATTTTGAGACTGGAAAAAAAACTTGCTATAAACAATGAAGGGGGGGCTGGAGCGGTGGCTCAGCGGTTCCAGCGCTTGCCTTGCAAGCATGAGGACCCGGGTTCAAACCCCAGCACCACGTACACAACTGAGTGTTGGAGCAACTAAGGCCATGTGAAAAACTAAATAAAGTTGTTTCTCTCTTTCTCTCTCTCTCTCACTGTCCCTCTTTCTTTAAAAAATAAAAAATAAAAAAAAATAAACAATGAAGGGGTATAGATTAAAGAAATGGCTCTTTACCAGGGTCAGTTTTGCATTTCCCTAGGAAACATCTGGCAATGTTTGAGACATTTTTGGTTATCATCATTGGGATATGTCAGCAGAGGCTACAGGCATCTAGTGGGTAAAGGCCAGGGATGCTGCTACACACCCTTTAATAAACAGGAGAGCTACTGAAAAAAAAAAGAATATATGTTCCTGTCAATAGTGTTAAGGATGAGACATATTGTACCTAAGAAAGGTCCTTATACCAAGAATGAGAATATTTAAATAAATTGGAAAGGTTAGCTAGTCAATTTCTTCACAGAGATGTATTTTTTTCAAATTTTACAGATTATCCATTATTAGTAAAGTACTTTGCCAATAATAGATGAGAAGTAATAAAAATTCAAATAATTCTGTCATTAGAAATGGGCTTTTAAAAATATTTTTACTGGTGCATATTAATTACACATAATGGTAGATATACTTTGAGATACTCTTTCTGAAGTAGAAAGATATTAGAAGCACAAGAAAGAGTTATATAGACTATTTTAAAGGAATTACTAGCCCTTGATGTCTTTAAGTTTGTATATTGCTTTTTTATTTTATTCAGAAATTTATTTGTTGAATAATTAAACAAGATTTTAATAAAATAATATAATATATATGTAAATTCTGAAAAATAGAATTACCCCCAAAACCCCCACCCCAATTACCCACCCTTATACCTCCCCCCTCCTTTCCAATACATCTCTACAAATGCATTAAGTTGTATGATATTACACCTTATCCTGATGTATATTGCTTTTAATTTTAGGTTATTCTGTAGTTGCAACCCAAACCTCAGGTTGTTAAAGCTTTTACTTCTTAAGAATCACTTAGCTGAACTGGAGTCTCTGTGGCTGGTATTTCTGAGTTCAAGCTCTCACATTGACTCATTGAATATAATTCCCTTTTCTTTTTCTCTTTATTTTTACTGCTTGATCATGGACCATGACGCTACAAAGGATAAAACAAATAATCCAGAACACAGAGGCATATGTGCCTCTGTGTATATGGTTCCTCATATCCTTCCTTCTTTTTGGACAACTCCTAAAGGAAATTGGCTCTTATTCAACTTCCTTTAGAGGAATATAAAAAAGAATATATTTCTCTGTGCGCAGGAATTTCCCCTAGGTGACTTGACTTCCTTATTTTTGTTCTTACTCATAATTTTCCCTTAATTTCTATCCATGTGTCAACTTCTATGCTAAGTCCTCATTTACTCATGATTGTTGTGTCTGTTAAGCTTTTAGCCTCCACTTCTGCAGTACACCTTGTTATTACCTTTGCTTAAATTCTGTGTGGCATCTTGTAGCTTTGTTATCTCAAAAGAGATCATATGGTAAATTTCAAGGATTTAAAGGATATAATAAAGATTGCTGGGTGATATTTTCAGAAACATTCTCAAATCTACAGAGCTCTTCTAGTCTCCCTACCCTTCTATCTTCTACTCCTGTTTTCTATTACACTACTTTAATACATTTTATTATGTTATATACCAAAATTATATTCTTATTTTAACATTTTTAAAAATTTTTCTTGCCTACCCTCTCTTTTTAAAAGTATGATCAAAATCCTAGATAGGCCAAATCAAATTCAGAATACTGAATGCAAGTTTTTGGAGTATTCTAGCTGTGGGATAGACAGATCTCTTTCTTAGCACAGCTCTTATTTCTTTCTTGACTATTTCTCTCCCATGAACCTGAAAAATTCCCAGTTGTGAATTTTTATATGGTTACAAAAGTTTTTCATTGGAATAATTTACTTAAGATGTCTTATAATTGACTGAAGATTGTTCAGAGAAAAAAATCTAACACAGGTCTGTATTTTATTTTGCCCAGATTTCTCAGAAATAACTATATGTTGACAGAGGGATAGGAAAATGATGGGGTCAGTGTCACCTGCTCTGGAGGATGAATCCTCTAATCCACTTGCTCCAGTTAGTCTCAGATCCCAGACAAAAGCAATGATTTTCCTGACAGGTTGAGCCAGGTTCCAGCAACCCTGGGGATCATATTTCTCAGGACAGGTAGTGGGAGAGTGAAAGTAGAATGCCTTGGGGAGTGAGGAAGAAGCTTCTTGCATATAAGGCATCTATTTTCTCTGTACACAAACTTAGGGGCTGGGTTCAGAATTCCACAGTGAGTTCTAGGCCTGGAGTTTTCATAGGCAAGGCAGAAAATGTAGATAGCTAACATGTACTGTTTACTGTGAGCACTATGCTCTTACGAGTACTTTGCTTGTGTCACCTCATTTTATCTTCACAACAATTTGGAACTGAGGCTTTGAGAAGTTAAGTAAGCTATGTAAATTTATCCATTTAGTAAATGGCAGATCCGGGACTCAAAACTTGTGTGTAATTGATTTTAGATTGTAGGTTCTTAATTATCACTTTTGTCACTACATCCCCTCTGCTCTTATGGCATGTGATAATGTGTTCCTCATTTTAAATCCATGGTATCAATGAATTTAAGGCCAACTGCAGTTATCTTTACACACGTTTCTGAAAGCAGGCTTCCTATTACACTTTCATAGGTATATCACTGATTCTCAAATGGAGGTCTTTTTGACATTCAAGAAAATTAAATTTCAATAGAAAATAACTCTTTGTTGATGAACTTACAGGTATGGAGAAGATTTTCTGCTATCAGCATGGCAATATCTAAAAGTCAAGGGAAAATAAAATAAAAATATTTACATTTATGAACACATTTAAAAAATATTAACAGTAATTTTGTTTTTAGAAACATTCTGTAGGCATAACCATTTTACTCAATCTTGACTATATAATATCTGTTCCTAAATTGGCATAGAGAATAATTAAATCCTTGTTCTTATTATTCTGTTTCTAAAATGGCTCTCAAGTTCTTCACTCTAAGTTATTTGAAAAATCAGTCTGGGTCCTGAAAAGTACTAAAATATATGGAAATGATGACCTTCACCATTATCTTGAACCTATATCACTGGAAAACTGAATGAATTTGACACCTGTTTATGACTACTTTAAAACCTCTTGACTCATCTCTTATGCCAGTTGTGGTGACCATGTTGATATGGATCAGCTTTGCTCAAGGCAAAGTCATAGGTGCTCTTCTCAAACCTGCACATCAGTCTTCTCTTTTTATGTCAGCATAAACCTGCAGGATACTCAAAGATCAACAACTAGGACCTGTAGGAGTTTATAGTGGTTAAGACACACACCAATGTAAGATGGGAGCCAATGGACAAATGCTTCACCATTTAGTCATATCAGAATACAGTTCTGAAATAAGGTTCATTAGGGCCCATGAGATGGCAGTAGAACTGTCCTTGGTGATGGGCAATTAATTTTTTCTCCTATCAACTACTGCATACAAGTTTTTTGTCTTAGATCCTGCATTTGTAGAGAACTAGAATACAACATTTAAGTAACTATACTTTAATGAATAATGCTATTACCTAGGAAAGCAAAAAAAAAATACATATACACAATGTTACTATTATATTTAATAAATTATTTGTGTCAAGTGCATTTTACTATATTTTTAACCCTTTTAAAATCAGTACTCTTTTAAGTTATAATTTTTGCTTATTTGAAGCATTCGTTTAGGCTTGCCATTTCATTTTCCCATTAATTTTTATGTCAAAAATAAATTTAGCAATAAGGCAGACTTTGACATTTTCTACTTATTCCTGAATAAAAAAACAATTTTAGGGAAGATTACAGAACCAAATTATTTACATTTGATAATTTTTCTATGTATCTCATATGCCTTAAGAATTGCAAACCTGTTCATGCCATGTGGGAAAAGTATGAAGAAATGGGTAAACCAATGAGTCATGCTCTAAATTTCAAATACAGGGAACTATAAACCCACTAGCAATTGCTACTTAAAGAGTTCCTCTTCACAAAGGAATCACCAGCTGCCATATGAATTAAATACTATAAATGTCAATATAGGTTGATTTTTATTATGCTCTTAGATTTCTGTAAAGCTGAGAAGGAGTATACATGCCAATTACACTTAAACACTCTTACACTAGGTTGCACAATAATTTGGGTAGACAAAAGAATCCTTTACCAGAAAGTCAACCTGTCTGAACAAAAAGACGAGTCATTCAGCAGTCACCTGGGCTGTGAGGAGATGTGAGCCACACCTGCTTGAAGAGAAAATTTGCTTTGTTTTATCATATCCTTCATAGCTTGTCTTTCAGAGGCAAACTTTTATTTGAGAAGATATCTCCAGAGTTCAGTTTTATATTTTATATGCTTGGTAGAATGTATAAAATCATATTAAGATTATTTTTAGAAATAATTAAACTTTTACTTGGACTGGACTGGGAAATATGAACTCCTATACTTAAATGATTGTTTTAAAACCCTATTATATTCACAGTAGTTTCTTATTTCTTTGAGGTTTTCTTTATGCATGACTTGCTAAGGGGAATCATTTTTTTACTTATAATTTACTTTTTAATAGTTGCAGTATCCTAGAGTTAATATTATGACCTATCACTTGGTTAGGTGAAAGAGAGGCTACAGTGAATGGAGAAATGACATAAGCCATCATTCTTTTGGACTGAATCACTGGTGTGGCTGTTGTGTTTCCTTCCTAAGTCCTTAAGGACCCAGAGGCTGGAACTCCTATAAATTTATTTGTGAATCAAGAATTAAACAATGTCAATTAAGATACTCTGTTTACAGTGTACCGTATAAAGGAATGGCATTGTCTCTGCCAAGGGGACGATGAATCAGAAAATACTAGATAAAGCAGTTTTAAAAATAACAGCTCTCAGCAAAAGTGCCTTGGTCTTCTCCCATGGGTCAGAAGTCCAAGAATAACATAGTTGCTGCCCTCAATAAATTTGGAGTCTAGTGAAAGAGATAGACAAGTAGATAATTTAAAGTTAATGTGATAAATACTATGGTGGAAGTATGCACAGACAATTGGATATATCAAGAAAAGTCACAGTGTAAAGGGAGATTTAGAATGACTGAAAATAAATATTCTCTTGCTGGGGATACCAGAAATTTATTTCATCCAGGGAAAAATAAGCACAATTCACTGACTATTGAATATTAGAGAAGAACAAAATGCTAAATGCTTTTCAGGTCTATAGTATATAATGCCTGTGACTCCTGGAGTTAAAAGTAAGAAATGCAAATTTGGATGCATTGGTTTAGATGTTTATAGTGAATATTCTTCCTTGTAAGAAGAAATATAAAACAGATAATGATAATGAAAGCTAAACTGTTTGATTTTTAAGTAAAAGGAAGAATTTTTCAGTAATGGTTAATTCATTTGTAATAATTTATGTAGACCACAGGCTTTAACTCTACCTAAGTGAATGTATGAATGCAAATGAGTCCAAGTGCTAAATAACTTGATTAATCCTACTTTTCAGAAAGTTATCTTAGGATTTTAACATTAAAAGTGTAGAAGAATTTGGGGCTGGAGCAGTGGCTTAGCAGTTTTGGCGCCTGCCTGGCATGCTTAAGGATGTGATTTCAAACGCCAGCACCACATACACAGTGAAGTGTCAGAGCAACAAAAGCCACATGAAAAACTAAATAAAACTGATTCTTTTACTGTCCTTCTGCCTCTTTAAAAAAATAAAGAAGAATTCTACTGCATTTTATTGTGGAATGTGCTTTATGGGATATTTTTAAATATTCATTTGGAAGATTTCTGAAAACCCTAAAACTATAAATGTGCAGAAAATTATTGAGAAAAATAATCACTATGAAATCTTTCTTATGACATAGAAATCATCATGTTTTATCTTGGAAGCTCATTCATGATATTTTCACAAAAGGAAAAAAATTACTTGGAGTTGTAATATGAATGGTCCATATCAAAAGCAAAGAGAGAGATTATGGATCTGAATCCTTCACTCACTCCAGGTTTTGATTAGTTACCTGGCTGCATATCTACTCTCAATAAATGTTTTTCTTTATGTTTCTAGTTCGACTATTATCTCTGTGTTTAGACATTAAAAATTATTGTTCATTTTTAGAGTGATATAGATCAGTTATTTTATAATACATACCTTCCATGTTCACCATTTTGACAATACAGATAAAATGTTAGTGATTAGAGTCAATTTGATTAGATGACTTTATATGCGCAGGTGATAGTTTTAAAAATAGATCTGTGATCCATTTTCTCTTTTTAGTCTTGCAGATTTGAAGAAATTTAAAAATCAGAACCATCTATTGTTATTGGCTATTTTATGTGCTTCTCTATAAGGCAAGCAATTGTTGACTTTAAGCTTTGGAATAAGTACAAAAGCTGACATGATGCAGGGAGGATAAGACACCCAGGAATATACTTAGTCATGTGGAGGTAGTGAGTAGTAATGTATGTGATTACATGTCTTATGCTTTTAATATACCAATCTTGTGTTTTTTAGGAACATCCCTTTTTGAGAGTGAACATTGAACAGAAAGTTAAATTTAGGATTATAATTTTCAGTTTTTAAATTTCTAGCTTTGTCCTTGCAACTAGACATCTTTTAAGGGTCTACACTTGATGGCACAGCTCTGGTATCTCATTCAGCAACCACTTCGTGGATTCCTTTCAGTTCATGTCATTGCTTTCTTTAAGACCCATCTTAAAATATAGCTTCTCCAAGGTATCCTTCTTATCCCCTCTTTTCAGATAATTTCTTAACTTCATATTTTTTTGCCAATTTGTAAGTAAAGAGCTTCTGTGCAAAATAATTATCAAGTGGTAATATTTACTTGTTCATACTGAATACATTAATTTTTTCTCTCCGTAATTTACTTCTTTAAATGAATTGGCTCACTAGATGGCGTGATTTAATATTAATCATTTAAAATCAGTATATAACTATCAAAAATAATTGTTAGAAAATTATGGTGGTTTTTCCTTTGACAGAGATTATAAAATAAGAAAAATTAGTGTAGTAGGCCACTTATATTTTATGGATTTTTTTTTTTGTGGAAGTGTATGTCATGTGCCTTATTGATAATGGCCATCTTTAATTTAATGGCTATTTTATTAATATTTATACTTTAAGTATTTGGAAAGTGCCTGATACATAGGTGCTTTATATAAAAGTACATATTTCAAACTCTAAACTCTAAAATAGTACATATTTAACTTTTAAGTGAATTCTGGGGTTTATTGAAACACATTCTGAGTTACCAACAGATGCAGCGTCCTGAATCTTTTGGGAGATTTGAAAATATTTTCATTGTCATAGCGTTAAGAATTATGGGCTGAAGAGGTGGCTCAGTGATAAGAGTGGTTGCCTGGCACAGGTGAGGACCCTGGTTCAAACTCCAATTCCACCTATAAAACTAAGTGTTGGAAAAACAAAAACCAGATGAAAAAATAAATAAAAGTTGACTCTCTCTTAAAAAATGAAAAAAATCAAGAATCAGGAAACAAAACTGTCTGAAGAGCCAAAATTCAATATACTAAAATTTATATAAGTAAATAAGAAGGTCCAATATATTTTCATTCAAAAGCTGCTTGCTTTTCTGATTTTTAATGCATAAACTTCTGTAAAATGTTTAAAATTAATTGAAAGAAGGTAAGGTAGAAAAAATGTCATAGAAAAGAACACAGAGAAACTAAAAGTGACAACAGGAATTCTAGTTCACATTGAGGAATGAAAAATAGATAAAATATAAAGAACAAAAATGAGAGCTTAAAACCCCAAATATTAAGGCAATTTGGTGAAGGTGTCAATAACTCTACATTTCTCAAGGGCACCAAAATGTTCACTATTTATTAGTGGATAGCTATAGTGATATCCAAGAATTTGGTAATGAGTTTGAGATACATTTTTGTAAAAACATAATTTTAAGAACTTTAATATTTTATTAAAAAGATAAGATATAGGCTATTCAGAAAATTTGCCTCTTTAAAAAGACTTATTTCCAAGGAATTATGGGTGATCAAAGTGTTAAACATTTTGCTGATAAAATCAGTTTTTAAAGCTGAAAATTTGTTCTTCCAAGAGTAAGCCTTATAAAAATGTCCTCTATGATTTATCAAAGAATGATTAGTTAGTTCCGTTGCTTAAGGCATGGTACAATGAAGTCATGTCTTGTCTCAGGATCATGCCACATGATAAAAGTGTGTTCCAGTAACATAATTCATACTGCAGTGTTGGTGAGATGCTCACAAATGAGTGCTAGGCCAAGCTTCATTGTTATTTTTGTCAAACTCATGAAGTGAGTCAGGACTTCATACTTGTGTATGAAGGTCTTTGTTATTATTCTGTCTATTCTATGTAATTTGAAGTTTTATGTAAGCCAATTATGATTTAGAGTAAGTACTTAACACAATTTTAATAGTAATACAATTTGCCAGGTTGAGTGTACCATTATATACAAGGCATTATTGTATAGGAAGTGATCATTATGTTTTTTTAAAACAAATGATAGTCATACTTTTAAATATGCCTATTAAAGTTATGAGCATTCAAATTTACAAGACATTTTATTTAAAACCCTCACTTTAGCATATGAGGCATTTCTTTGTTTTTATAATTTATAATTTGGATTTTTCCTTCTAGAATTTTTAAGAGAGATCTACCAATTGGTCATCTTATAGCTTTGTAATTGGTACCTCTAGTGTTACATTCTCTTCTTAGCTCATGGCTTGATACTTCATGGCACTGACAATCAAGTGCATCACATCGTAAGGCCAAGTTGCTTGGTTTCTTTCTTTTTTTCTTATCTTGAATTGAAGTTTGAATTCATAAAGACTAAATTTCACATATATGTTGTGTTTTGATTAGGGAACACAACAGCTTAATAAGATTATTTAAGTAGTCATAAAATAATAAGGGGAAATTGTGTAACTGAATTTTAACTATTGATGCAATCATCCTTATTTTAAAGGACTATGACTTTATGTAAGCATAAGTGAATATATATATTTTGAGTTTTAGAATTCATAACAACTTTTCCATTGAAATCAATGGAATTAGCTAAAGAAATTTGCCATATGAAATTTTTTTCAGGAAATCATTCATGGGCAGGGAAAAACCATATTATCAAAAGTTTTTCTGTTTTTATGTGCACTAGTCAGAAAGTCTTCTGATCTAGTGAGTTTCAAATTCATGGAGAAAATATTGATTTTCCATTGAAGAAAATATTGTAGAAAGACTAATTCTATTAGTACATGGAAGGTAGCACTGTCACCTTTCATGGGATTCAGCAGTAAATAGAGAATGAAAATACACACTATATTCATGGATCTTAACAATTGAATAATTTGTTACCTCCAAAATCGGGAGGTAGCAAGGTGTTCTAATAGCACATATAAGCCTCACTTGCCAAAAAACCGTCTTCAATTGGAGTTCTGCAAGAGAATTAAGCTTTAAAGTCCTAGGGCAACCATTTTATAAAACAAATTCACTTCTTTCCTATGCATCTGAATTGGTACTATGTGTTAACTTTGGAAGAACTGAAAACATTGAGCAACTTGCTGTCACTTTATTTTTACCAAATGATGCAGCATTAGTTCCAAACCACATCACAAAGTTTATACTGCAAAAGTTTAAAATACATTTGTGAAATAATGATCCTAATTGTGTTACTCAATTCATCAATAATAACTCTATGTGCAAGCATAAGTGCAAGTGAGCTTTTTGCTGAGAGAAATAATATTCTCTTTGAATTTTCCATGGTGTTTACCAATGCATTTATATAATTAGTTCATAATTGTTTATGAAATTAAGTATTTTACAATATTCTATTTTAACCCCTCAGATATGGATTTATATTGTTTCTTCATTAATGCTAAAACTGAGGACATAATTTAAAAGATTTAGATTTTGAATGAACAACTACAGATTTGGAAAAAGAGGGCAATTTTTTTAAACCTAGGAACTTTAAATCTACATATTAAGCAGATTTTTAGTGCAGTCATAAGTTCCACACTGATTCATAAAAATTGTGGAGAGAGATATTTAGGAGGCTGAGGCAGAGGATCTCATTTGAGGCCAGCCTCTGCAATATAGTGAGGCCCTATATCAACATTTTTAAAAAGGGGGAGGGTGTTGTGGTTGTAACAGCTTATGCTTGCCTTGTATGTGCAAGACCCTAACTTCAGTCCTCAGCACCAGAAAATCAAAAACAAGTGTTGATAACACAAATATATGAGAAAATGGGTTCAAGGCTTGGATCTGCCTATTATTATTACTATTATTAATATTATTATTGTATATAGAGAGGGACAGTGAAAGAAAGAGAGAACGAGAGAATCAATTTTAATTAGTTTTTCATGTGACTTTTATTGCTCTGACACTTTGTTGTATACGTGGTGCTGGGGTTTGAACCCAGGTCCTCAAGAATGCCAGGCAGTTGCTACAACCGCTGAACCACTACTCCAGCCCATTATTACACTTTAACGTAGTATGAATCATTTTACTTATTTGAATCCTGATTTTGGCAATTGGACTAGAGAGCTCTAAGGTCTTTTATTTTCTTTTTAATAGAGAGAGGGAGAAAAAAAGAATCAATTTTATTTATTTTTTCACCTGGTCATTGTTTTTCTGACAGTTGTGTATGTAGTGCTATAATTCAAACCTGGGTCCTTGAGCATGCCAGGCAAACATTCGATCCCTGAACCACCGCTCCATTACCTCTAAGGTCTTTTCCAATTCTAAAATTTCCTAAATTTCCCCTATGCAATGAATAATGTATTTTTATGTGGTTGCTCTGGACCAGAATTCAGTAACCTATATTTACTATTCCTGATTTTGATACTGGGCTGAGATAAATGACTTAATATGTATGGCATTTATAGAGAATAAAACTGTCAAAATGAAGTTTTGTGATGTTTTGGTTTTTAATCTTAATCATTCACAGAAAAAAAATTAAAAATCATCCAACAAAACTCTGTATATGTTGTTTTATCCTTTGGTATGTACAGAAAGAAAGAAGATGAATTCAATGCCTGCATAAAATAAAAAAAAATAGTAAGGTAGAATTTCCCCTAGATATCCTGGAAAACAGTCATTATTCAACCAGAAGTTATTCAAAAATGATAAACAAATTAAGCAAAAATGAATGATTAAGCATTTTCCTGGTTATGATTTAGTATTATAACCACCAATAGTTATATAAAATAATTTTCCCAAGGTAGGAATAACTATTACATGCTAAAATGCTAATGGACACTTTACTTGATTAATTTTTTATTTCTGTGAGAGCAATAATTTTCATCCCTGAGGCTTGTAAAATCTCTTTAAATGGGCTATTACCCTGCTATGATTCTATATGTAAAATGCATTTATCTATATTCCTTAAGATTCAGTTGGTTGTGCAGTGAACATCCAAGTATTCAGTTATCAGAAGAATAACTGTGATGTCTGGGAAAATATTTCTTTGTGTGCATGTGTACATATGCACACACACACAAATTTATATCTATATATCCAAAATATCTCTATATCTGGGTCAGTATTTGATGCCAGGTATTATGCTAAGTGCTTTAGATGTATGTACCCATTTATTCTCAGAAAAAAAAAACATATCTCCTTTTGTAAGATGAAGAAACTAAGACTCTGTGAGAAATAGTGATTTTTATTTGGTGAGAGGATAGATGGAGTTTGCCCCTACCAGTGCTTTAAGAGCTCCACTTCCTTCCCCTTCACCTACAGAGCAGTCTGAGTTTAGTGGGCAATTTGGACAGGATTATCAATAAAAATGATAAGTTATTTATCTATCTATACAATTGATTTACAAATACACAATCACTAGGATGTACATTTTGAATGGGTTTTTTCTTTTGATTTAAACTTAATGATAATTTCTAATATCAATGCTTTTCAAAGTGCTTTATAATGTATTAGATTTTTGAAATCCTCACAACAATCATGTGAAGCATTTTTAAATTATTATGATCACCATTCCCATGATGAGATGGTTAAACTGAGGCACAGAAATGTTTAAGTTTTCCAAAGTCAAATAGCTAACTTATTGAGGACCTAAGATGCAAACCTCAGACCATTTTATAGCAGAATCCATGGCCTTACTCACTATGCTAGATCACCTTTTTCTAGGCATAACAGTATAGGACACTCATGCTGTATTCAGCAATTTGTTGTAGTTAATAGCACTGACCAATAATGTCCAAGTCACAGTTGTAGGAAGTAGTGACTTTCCACTATGTTAAGTTTCTTACATGAAAATGAAATTCACAACTTTGAAATATTTAGTTGCAGGTGCTAAGTTACACAACTAATGTCAGCATAAGAAAGTCAGGATAATCAATAAGGTGCTATAGCAGCAACTTTACCCAAATAAAATTTACAGTTCTCTATGGCCCATTTATCTGGTGAGAAGTGAAGACTAACAGTTGATCTTGTTGAGAGTTGTCATGAATGTGAGCCTCATATCACTTGTATCAAATGTTGTTTTAGAGGATTGTGTTTGTCTACTGCTAGGTTTGCTCCTGTACTGATTGAACCTCAGTTAAAAGTCAATTTTATGAGGCATTTAGTTTTTGATGAAGGGTAAAGAGGGAGGGATAGGAAGTTTCTGAAAACTGGTAGAATTTAAGGCAATATCAAAGTACATTTGTTACATTTAACAGGTACTGCTCTTTATGAAATTTTAGTATGGCATTTTAGAAAACTACTGAGAAAAACCATACATCTGCAAAAGGCCCCCCAAATATATGCTTTCCTGGGTTTCTACCTAATATTGCTAAAGTCTGCAAGAATACTACAAACATAATTCTGCTTGTTTACATTTAAATTCATGTTTTTAGCAGATGAGTTTCTAAAAATAAATCTTTGTAGGCAAATTCTTTATAATTTGGAAGCCTACTTTATTTGTTTTTTCAAGGTTACTACACACCCAGTAAGATGTGCCGGAAGGAAGGTTATAAGAGACAGCATCTAAGAACCTCAGGAGTCACATTTCAACAATATGATGGCTTTATCCAGAGATGCATGTTTGTGTTTTGCCTTTTGATTCTTTGGATGATTTATACAAATGAACTGAACACTTGGCCTAAAATCCACCCCGCCAAACCTATTAGTGCTTCCTGTATAGGTAGCAATACATTTATATCCTTGATCAAATTTGTTTTGGCAGAGAATTGATAGCCCAGCTTAGCTTAGCCCAGTTAACAGAAAATCAATATCCTAGCCTGCTCGTTATCAAGATCTGAGAGACATGGAGTTATTCTGAGAATAGAGGGATAGTTGTCCCCACCTTTTAGAGGCTGTCTTTCACAATATTGTTAGGTGACCAAGAATAAGAATTAGATTCTTTATGAAGTGAGAGAGACAAGTTCCACTGAAGAAATATCAAGAAGTAAGTTGGATGTTGAAGGAAATTCAACAGTTCTGGAATTTAGGAATCTGTATTCTTGAGACATCAAAACTGAACGTGGTATTATGCCCCACACAATAAACCATGAGTTTAAAACTTGTTTAGCAAAGAAATGTTATTTGGGATCCTCATTATTTTAGAAGAAGATAAATGTAGTTATCATTTTAAATGAAATAATATTTAAAGAAAGGAATGAGCTTTTCATTTGCATAACAAAACACCATGTTCAAATTAAAAGATAAAAATCATCCCATACCATACATAGTCTTACCTGAAAATTTAAATGAGGAGGAATCTATAAACAATGATCCAGTCTGGCCCTTTAGTTTCTCACGTAAAATAGTTTCAACTGTGTCCCAAAATTTTGCTGCATTATTTTTGTAATAGGATTTAAACTTCAGTATAGCATGTATTACCACTTTCCCTTTGGCTTGACTGAAAAACATAAACAGACAAGTAAATTATGCTTTTATTACTGAGTCTCCATAACTCTTAATGTAAGGAATAAGGAGTTTCTAAACCACAAGTAGGTATAAGACAGTGCCAAAGTAGAATTATTCTGTCCTGTGATCACTATCCCAGTACCCCCAAGGGAGTGGAAGTGGTGCTATGGATCTGGTGGAACAGTGTAAAGAACATGATTTAGATTCAGGAGACCTGAATTTGTATTTTAGAACTACTATTTGCCTACATCTAGACTACAAGAAGCTGTTTACATTGTTTGTAACTGAATTTCCTCATCTCTAAAATGTGGGTGACAATCTTATTTACTGGCTTATTGTAAACATCATTACAGGTTTTATACATATTGTAATGGAAATAGAGATATTTTTAAAAATCTCAGAGTAATGAACAAAAATTATTTATTAATATAAATGTAGCTTTATGTTATAAATCCACTGTGGACTATATGGGAAAGGCTAGTAGAAAATAATAAAATGAAGCAGGTAAACTGAGAGAATAATTTACTATTTTGGTTTTCTTTTAACTGAGGCATAATTTGTAATAGTGAGCCAGTTGCTTTTCACTTAATTGAAAATCAAGGCTGAGAGCAAAATTGTTCAAGTGAATTTATTTTATTTGTATTCTGACTCGAAAATACAAATGCATAAGTCAGAAATTTTACAAGTGGGTAACTAGCTTTGGTTTGATGGATGGAATGTTGATTCTGCTGGGATATTTCTCTGCTTCCTTACCTTTTTACAAATTTTTCCCCTGCATCTGTACATTTGTACATCTGAAAATCAACCCAGAACTTTATGTAACTTAAGAAGATTCTGGAAACATCTACTTCCATATCTTCATAATACTTGGGAACAAAAATAGAAACAATGGCCAAGGTCCAGGATTTTCTGTTACCATAATGATGTATTTTTTCAATTACTTTTTCAGGAAAATTTAAAATAAGTGAATTAGTTAATTTCTATATTACCCCTTATCACTTTACATTTTAAGGTATATATG
The DNA here is from genome assembly GCA_004027875.1 of Aplodontia rufa. Classification (NCBI taxonomy): domain Eukaryota; kingdom Metazoa; phylum Chordata; class Mammalia; order Rodentia; family Aplodontiidae; genus Aplodontia; species Aplodontia rufa. The sequence goes on along the minus strand of PVKS010003452.1, from coordinate 30,603 downwards.
GATCAGATGTCCTTCTTTTTGGCAGTATAAATGTATTAATTTTATTTCTTTTGTATAGCATTAAGCCATTAGTTAATTACATGTCAATTTATTAAGTATTTTCATTTCTTTTTCTGCTTTCATCCTTCTTACCAGTGCAAGGATAAATCTTGCTTGATTTGTAGGAACAACCCATTTGTTCTTCATGGAATACACAGGACATATCATATTACTCTGTTTATTTTAAGTATTTTGTCAAACTGTGGATGTCACTCTGAACTTTTCTCCTGGGTCAAATAACACTAATACCATACTAAATGAAGACATTTATTCTTGTTCTGATATCATTAGGGTCCCAGGATCCTCTTTATAAGTGGACACATGAATTAAAAGTTATTTTACTTTTACTTTATTGACTACCAAAATCATCTTTAGTTTTATAAGACAAATTTTTGTAATTCTTTGCCATATGCAGTATTTCTTTTCATTTCTGAACTTTCCATTTATTCATTCATGTATAAAAGGTATACTAGTCAAAACAATATGACAGCTTATTAAATCACAAGATCTCTTCTCAGGTTGTTTATATTCTATTAGGAGAGAGCTTCAGGGAGAGCCTCTTAGATTTGATACCCTATTGACAAGAAGGAGTTGGTAATGCTGGAAGTTGGAGAAGGAACCTTCCAGAAAAAAGGAGTCTAGGCCAAAGATAGACTTAATGGTTCCTTGAGCTTTATTAAACTTTAGACAGGCTTCTACCTGACTATAGGTCCCAATATTTCTTTACTTACAGCATTTCCTTTCAAAACTTGTAATTATGGATCTTTCTCTCTTCCTTTGAAGTGTGTGTTAATCTTTCAAAACTTCTTGTCAATTTTATAACCCAGGAAATGACTAACTGACATTTTCCCACCAATTCCAAATTCCTTAACACAATACACAGGACCCTACTTAAACCAGTGCCTGCCTCTTTCTCTGATGTCATCTTACCATCATCCTCGTTCACAACTTTTATATCCACACTGACCTATTACTACTATTACTACTATAAACATACTAGAGTGGTTTCCACCACTGTGCTATCAAAGCAAAAACTACACTTAGCAAAATTAAACAGTGAAGACTTCATTGACGGTAGGGTATCACATCTAAGAGGCTCTCCCTGAAGCTCTCTCCTACCACAATGTCTGAGAGAGATTTTGATATGTTGTATTTCTATTCTCGTTTTAAGAATTTTAAAATTTCTCCCATTATTTCTTGTATGACACACTCATCACTTAAAAGTATAGTCTTCAGACAAGTGCTGTGTGGCACACAGTTGTAATCCCAACAGCTCAAGAGGCTAAGACAGGAGGATAGCAAGTTCAAAGCTAGCCACAGCAACTTACTGAGGTTCTAAGCAACTCAGTGAGATCCTTTCTAAAAATAAAAAGAGGATCTGGCTCAGTGGTTAAGTGCCCCTGGGTTCAATGCCTGGTACCCACTTCCCTGCCAAAATGTGCACTGTTCAATGTCCATAGTTATGCAAGTTCTATAGTTTTTCTTGCTGTTGATCTCTAATTTCATTCCATTATGATATGAGAGGAAGCAAGGGATTATATATTTTTTTCATTTCATAATATTTTGTGGCCTAAAATCTGATCCATTTTGGAGAAAAATACATGAGCAAATGAGAAGAAAGTGAATTTAGCTCTTCCTGGAAGAAATATTCTGTAACTATGTGTTAAATCAATTTGATTTATAGTATTTTTCAGATCTGAGTGTTTTTGCTGATTCTATGTCTTGATTACTAATCTATTGATAGGAGAGGTGTTTTGAAATCAATCAGTATTACTGTATTGGGATCTGTCTGAGCCTTTATGTCAGTAGTATTTGTTTTATGTTATTAGGTGCACTGATGTTTGGGTCATAAATATGTATTAGCATCATATTATCTTTTTGGATTGTTACTTTTATCATTATGTTGTGGCCTTCTATCTCTTTTGATTAATTTTGGTTTGTCATTGGATATGAGAGAAGCTATTTCTGCTTGTTTACGGGCTATTTATACATGAAATATCATTTTCCATTCTTTCATTTTCAGCATTAGATGTTTTTGCCTACGAGGTATGTCTCTTGTAGGCAACATGTATTTTGGCCTTGTTTTTTATTCCACTCCTCCAATCTATGTCTTCTAATTGAAGATTTGAAACTATTTAGTGTTATTACGGAAAGGTGTTTATTATTTTCTTCTATTTTGATTTACTTACATTGTTTAATTTGCTCATAGTTCTTATTTGCTTATCTAATCTTTTAATGAGATTTATCCTGTTTCTGGCTCTGCTGGGTTTTTTTTTTTAATTTAATGCTTGTAGGATTTATTTAAGTATCTTCTGCAGTATTGGCTCAGTCATTGGGAATTTTTTTTAGTTTATCCTTACCTTAGAAGGTTTTAATTTCCTATTAGATTCTAGAGGACAATTTTGCTGGACATAGCAATTCTCATAATTATTTTATTTAATGACTTGAAATACATAGTTTTATGCCCTCCTGGTATTTAGGGTTCCTGTTGAGAAATTATATCTTATTGTTTTACCTCTTAGAGAACTAACCTTGCTCTTTGAAGCCTTTTTTCTATTCTTGTTCTGTGTATTTGTCATTTTAATTATAATGTGTCGTAGACAGGATCTTTTTAAATTTTGTATATTTGGGGTTCTAAATGCCTCCTATCTCTATGTGTCTATCTTATTCACATGATTTGGAAAATTTTCTGCTGTTATTTCACAAAAAAGATTAGCAATGCCATAAGCCTATTTTTCTGTCCCTACTTAGATTCCATTGATATTTAAATTTGGTCTCTTAATGTTGTCCCAGAGTTCTTGTATAATCTAATAACAATTTGTTTTTTCTTTTTTCCTTTCTTTTATGCTGTGTGAATATTCAAGGCTGATCACTTTATTTTCCAGCACTGAGATTCTGTCTTCTACTCTACTGGAGAAACTTTCAACCAAATTTTTGTTTCATTTATTGTGTCTTTCATTTCAAAGATTTCTTTTTAGTTCTTTACAATATATTTCTTTATTAAATTTGTCATTCTTATACTGCAATGATTTTCTTTATTCATTCAGTTGTTTTTCTATGTTCCTTTGGAATTCATTGGTAATTTTTATAATTATTCTTTTGAATTCTTTATCTGGTATTTCATTCACTTCAGTATCTTTGGAGTCAGTTGCTGGTGAATTATAAACATTAGGAGGTGTCATGTTACCTTTTTAAAAATATTTCTAGTATTCTTATGTTGAAATTTGTGCCTCTGTTGGGATGAACTTTGCTTCCATTGGGGGCCTTTCAAGTGCACATCCTTCTCTTGACAAACTTGTTGAGAATTATTGAATATATTTCCAACTAGGTTTCATAGTATAGTTTCTCTGCTAGTTCTTTGGTGATGATTAGTGTACTTTGATATAGTGTATATGTGTTGGAGCTTATAGGTCAGGCAATTATGTTGTATATGGCAAGGTGTATGGAACACATCTAGGCTTGAAAACGCTATATGTTCTAAGAGGGAAACATGAAAGCATCTAAGTTGAGGCATCTCATACGTGTGCTGTCAACACTCTTTCTCATTTCTGTCTGCTGTTTTTATGGGAGCTAACATCCATGAGTGGGAATTGAGCCTGTCCCACCATTCCTACATGTGGCTTGATCATTGGTTTGTACCTTTTACCTTGTTTATTCTTTATGATAAAGTGTTGAAGATTTAGTGGTATTAGTTTATATGTGAAGTGAGGTGTTTTCCGCTTTTAGCAGGATTGGGGGTGTAGCTTTTCAGATGAGTTTCCAACTTGTGAACTTGTAGTGTCTGCCATACTGGATACCTAGCATGCTACAGAAATGGGGAAAATAACAATAACTGCAAGCAATATACAGCATTAAAATAACTATCAGGTGCTTACTATGACATATACAATACTAATAACTCAAAAAGAGGAATGGTGGGGTTAGAAATTAACAGCAACAACAAACATCCATGAACTAGATGTATCATAAAACACCAGATGGCAACTATGACATCCACGATCCTAATAACCATGTCAATATGAATGGTGGAGAGGCATAAATTATATAAACTGAATGGATTCAAAAGATGATAAAAATATAATTCATTAAGAGAAAAATGAGGAAGGCAAAAGAATACTTAGAATATTTAAATGGTTGACAGAACGAAAATAAATGAGATAGCAAGTGAAGTTAATTAAGGAGGAGAAAAAATAACCAAAATAAAGTAAAGGGTTGGAGAAACATAAAATTTGTCTATTAGAGAAAAAAAGAGAAAAAGAATAACATGAGAAACAAAACCAAAATCAAAAAACCAACAAAACCTCACTAACACTGAAAAAACAAAGCAAAATAAAACAACAAAAGGAAAAAGAAAAAACAAGGTGTGTGTGTGTGTACATGAACCAATTTGTGAGTACAACAAGAACAACAAAAACTTTGTATTGAAAAATGGAAGAATTATCTTTGCTGAGGTAGTAAAAAATATGGACAAAATAGATATTCACTGCCTATGTCAAATTATCATTCTCTTTGTTCCTTCTTGGATTGTGCACCCCTTCCACAAATCATTTCTCAGGCCAACTCTGGCCTGCCTATATCTCTGAAGTTTGGGTTCTTCTGGGATTTAGAAACTAAGGATCCCAGGGCCTTGCTTTCCTTTTATTCTAGAGTATCTTAGATATAGGTACCAGTAGCCAATTTAATTACAGTTTGATTCTTTCTCAATTATTCATAAGAATAGAAATAGTATTTTACTCATATTGAGTTTTTAATGCCCAAGAGAGCTCAGGACAGCTTTTTGCATATGAGTGATTAATACATATTTTTAAAAATTGAATTCCATTAGCTCTACTATAAGATTATTAAGGTAAAATTTTGGGTATTATTTCTTGTTGGGTTGTCATGATGTAGCTCAGTGGGATATATAATAGGTAGCAAATGAAAATTTAAAACTAACTGGGATTTGGTGTCTGTTTCTTGGTGATGACTTCGCTATTCACTGACTTCTTTCCTTTCCAAGAACCACTTTCTCTCAGAGGTTGAGTTCCTAGAGACATGTCTCTTTTTCCCCACTCAGACATATAGTTTTTTGGATGTAGATTCCTGACCATTTGAACTTTTGTACTCCATCCTTACCTATTTTCAATTTTCTGTTCCTCAGCAATGTTTGAGTAAATACTGTGGCACTTGGCAATGCTGTGAAGTTTGATTTCTATAGGGTTCAGAATAGTAAACAAAAGAAGGATGATTGGGTGGAAATAAACATGCGTACTTTGTGTGTGTTAGGGAATGCTGCAAACATTAGACCCTTAATTTCTATCTATTATTATCATGTGAGAATGTAGAACCAGTGTTGTCCCAGTGTGTGATTTTTCAACACAAGGAAATTTGTTGTAATGTGAAAATTTTCAAATTTAATGTTTAGTCCATTGTTTGAATCTGCGTGCAAGCCACAATTACAATTCTAAGCTAAATTGACCCTACCAGTTACTAGTTTGTTAAAACAGACCAGATAATCTATACGTGGCTCATTTATCTTGCTTACTGCTTTTTTAAAAATTTTAAATGACATCCCAATTTTAGATTTACTTTTGGACTCTGTGCAAAAACAAGCCAAACCATTAACCTTCATCTGATGCTCACAATCAGCTGGAATTCTCGGTTGTAGTTTAATACATTTCTAACAGATCTTAAATCCATGTTTCACATTTGAAGTGTTGGTGGTTTTAATACCTCAACTCAAATTTATTTCAATCCTTTAAATGACATCAAACAATAAACATTCTGTTGAGTATGAGATGTGGTGGTCAAGGACAAAACTATGTGCCTCTCAGGCTATTGTACATACCTTACTTGGACAACATGAGATTTGACATACTGTCTTCTCAGTTTGGATTCATTAAATGTTTCATTTATCTGTTAAAAAGTAAAATGGAGAATGATGTATGTTTTCTTTTAAAGTTTTCATTTTATGAACTTCAAATATATATAAAAGCAAAGAGAACAGTGTAATAAATCATGTATCCATCATTCAGCTTGACCACTTATCAACATATAGCCATTTTTTAAAATTTTTCTTCTGTCTCAAGGAATTAAATAATTTCTTAATATCATAAACTATACAGTGTCTAAATTTTCCCAAATCATGTGGTATGATAGGGCAGAATATTTATTTTGAAGAGGTGAATTCAAAATACCCAATTGACATTGTTTGCCTTCCATGTGCAGACTTTGATTGAATGCAATAAGGCTTAGCAAAAATATTCTTAGAGGGATATATTTTATTTATTTTTTGTTTTTACTATGGCAGATGTTTGTGAACACCTCAGCAAAAAGTTGTCACTAGTCTTTGAGGCTAAGAAAAGCCCCATAGAAGTCAATAAGGGATTATAAGTCTTCCTTGAACCTGCTGAGATTAGTCTTATATGGTGGGCAGAAAATGAGGAGCCAAAAAACTTCCTTCTGACTCAAATCTACCTTTTCTTACGTTTTCAACTACATTTTACTGACAGTTTAAAATGTGATGCAGTAGAAATCTCTTACAGAAGTTTTATATAAGAATCACTTTCTTAACTTCTCCCCTCCCCATCTCTCCTACTCAATTATTGATTTCCTATAGCAGGACCTTCAAGCATCACTAAACAACCAATTGCACTTGTACTTTGGCAAATACATGCTTCATAAAATGCACCTTGTTGGAACTGAAAAAGGATTTGATTTATATTTTCCCTTCTCCTTCAAAGCAATTAGAATGTGTTTATTTATTCAAAAATACCTCATGAAGTAAGCCTATGAATGGGGTAGACACAATCATATTTTCTTGGTGATTCAATGGAGAAAGATAGTAAACATCCCAATAAATAGATTTATAAGAATGACACTCTGAGATAGTATTAAGTGGTATAAATAATGTAAGATAACAAGATAAAGTGACCCAGGAACTGTATTTGAGTGACTAAATAAGACCTTTTTGAAGAAGTAACATCTCAGTGAAACTGAAAGATGGAAAGCTGACAATCAATGGGAAAAGAGTTCAGTGCTCCAGATGGAGTGAACAGCAGGTGTGAAGATCCTAGGTAAGAATGAGATTGGTGCATTTGAGTGATAGTCAAATGAGCAAGGGAAAAAGTATCTAAGAGTTTGGAACACTGATGCAGGGATCCTGAAAAAATAGTTAATAAATTAAAGCATGTTTTCCTTCCATTCCCAATTCTGATAAATCTGTTTTTCCTGGGTTCTAGTGGAATTCAGAGTTATAGGAGTCAAGGAAGCAGGGAAATGAAAATTTTCTCTTCCATAGGCCAGGCAATAATCCAGAGAACAGTCTGAAAGCCTTATGTAAAGAAAGAACAACAGACTCTTGGAATAGCCAGGCTAATATATGTTTATGAACGCCTCTGCAAAAAGTTGTCACTAGTCTTTGAGGCTAAGGAAAGTCCCGTTGAAGTCAATAAGGGATTGCAAATCTTCCTTGTACCTGAGGTTAGTCTTATATAATAGGCAGAAAATGAGGAGCCAGAAACTTCCTTCTGGAGAGACAGAATTTCTGTTGTCAAACTTCAGCCATTGGATTTAAGAACACCTCACCTTCCATCTTATGGGGCTACCTCTAATAACCATAATCTTTCCCCAGTATTTGAGCAAGGAAATATGATAATGCAAATAAGGAGCCCACCAGAGGGAGGACATAAAACAGATTAGGTGCTAATCAAACACAACTTCTAGAAGAAACAGATAGCAATCTAAACAACAATGACAAAAAAAAAAGCACACAAGAATACTCAGACACAGAATGCAAATTAAAAAACAAAACAATACTATATGTAGTGAGATTTTTTTCAATGTTAAAAATTAATTTGGTCAATTTAAAATGATGATTGTTCTTGAGATCTGAATTTGTGGCTTGAAGTTTAAATGACATAAATATCTAAAATATCTCAAATTAAAGTAACAATGTTATACATTTATCAAAAAGTCTGATAGCAGCTGTTGCTGATGAAGATGGAGAAAGAACACTCAAATATGCTAATTGTGAAAATGTGAGTTATTTCATCCTTTTGTAAAGCAACCTGGCACCACTTCTTAAAATTAAATTCGTCATTTGATTTAGAAATCTTAGTCTAAAAAATCATCGAATGTAAAAAACAAATAATAATGTAAGGATACTTTTTTTTTTTAAAGAGAGGGAGAGAGAGAGAGAAAGAGAGAATTAATTTTATTTAGTTTCTCATGTGACTTTCATTGCTTCAACTCTTAGTTGTGTACGAGGTGCTGGGGTTTGAACTTGCGTACTCGTGCATGCCAGGCAAGTGATGTAACTGCTGAGCCACCACTCCAGCCCAGGTAGGACACTTTTGCAATATTGATTATATTAGTAAAAACCTCAAAACAAAATCTAGTGCATAAAGAAATAGTTTGCCACATTCACACTAGTGAATATTTTGGGATCATTGGAAAGCACACATTAGGCCTTTAGAGTGACTTGAGGAATTTCTATGAGGTTTTACTGAGAAAAACAATTTTTATGAGATTGTGTATAATATATTATGCCATAATATATTGTGACAAAATATCGACAAAGTTCCATCCCTATATCTTTTCTTTTTTATGTATTGCTTATATAATAAAGAGGAAAATAAAGATATACATTATGTTGTTAATATGGTTTATTTGGAGGTGGAGTTTGGGGATATGTGTAAAGGGAGAGAGGAGTAGGAAAAATTAAGAAAAAATGTTCGTACTTGAAAAAAATTCCTTTTATATGGTCTGATTCTTTCCTCCTCTTATATGAATTTTATATTTCTTATTTCTTTTCATGTTTATATCTTTACATAAACTTAAGCAAAATTGCTCAAAAATAAAAAAAATAAATAAAATCATATACCATGAAAAAAAAGAAAAAGAAATATTTGAGGAACTTGAGTATGTAAAGTATGGTGTTAGACATATTAGTGATGGATTAAAAGGTAACAGAATAAAATTAAGAGAATCATGTTTCCATTGAAAAAAAAAGAATAAAGCAATATGTTGGTGGTGGAATCAATAGAATGTGTTTATTTGTTGATTGTGAGAAGTATTCCTTGGTTAGGTTTTTGGTTGAGAAACTGGCTTGATTTTGGTATTATTTACTGAGATAGATAAGCCTGGGGAAGGAACAGGTGTTTGGAGTGAAGATCAAGAGTTTTATTTTAGGAGTCATCAGTGTAGATAGTTTTAAAGAGGTTTTGGATGCAGTAATTGTGTAGGCAGTATAGATAGAAAAAAGAGAAGAGAGAAGAAAATACATTGGTGGTCTCCTATATGTAGAGATATGCAGATGATAAGGAAGCAACAAAGACAATTGGGAAAAACAGTTAGTGAAGATGAAGAAGGTATGAAGAGGGACATGTTAAAAATTAAGTTTATAGGAAGGAATGAAGTTAATTGTGAAGAATTCAAGAAAGAAGTGACCATTCGACTTGACAGCAGCAAGATCTTTGGTGACCTCCATAAAGGATCTCTTCTAGACTGAATTAAGGTGAGAATAGGAAGTGATAGGAGATGAAGTGGAACCAGCATGTTTACCTAACTTTTCCAACAAAATTTGTCAATAGAAACAGGAAAATGTTGCTGGAACAGAACATACCTTCAAGATAAATGTTTTAAAAATGACAGTGGGTGAGCTAATGATATCTCTGAAGAAAAGCCCATGAAATATCATTCTGCATTCTAGAAGAGCAATATTATTATTTTGTCTTATTTTTTTGTGGGAAAGGGAGATTCTATAAAAAAGATAAAATAAGTGGCTGGAGCAGTGCCTTGGCGGTTATGGTGCTTCCCCGGCATGCACATGTACAAGGGTTCAAACCCCAGCCCCATATATACAACTAAGTGTCAGAGCAATTATGAAAAACTCAATAAAAATTGATTCTCTCTCTTTCTCTCTCTCACCGTCCTTCTCTCTTAAAAAAAGATAAAATAATTCAGTTACTAATAAGCTCATATAATTCCAGCTCATCTAGGTTCCCCCAGAAATCATTCTTATATTTCCATAAATCTACTTTCTTCTCTATGCAATTCATCATTTTTCTTTCCTTTCTCTTTATTCTTGCCATCTCCACCCATTATGTCTTTTTTTTTTCTTTTTTTGTTTTGGTTTGTTTGTAGTACTGGTGTTCGAACTCTAGATCTCACACATTATAGCAGGCACTCTATTACTAGGCATTCTACTACTAAGTTACATCCCCAGCCTTTATTTCTTTCAAATATTATTTAATGTGTTCAGCATTAACTGGTTTCTGTCCTTGAGGAGATAATTAGGAAAATAAGGTATATGGAGCACACTAACAGCTATAAAGACAAGACAGAATTAGATTATTTCTTCAGGTGTTAGAGATAGAAGGCAACATTTTGTATTGTTGTTAGAATTAACATCTTAGCTTGGTTAGAATTGAGACTAGTAGATTTATGGAATTTTAAATCTATAAAGGTCCTTAAAGTAATTTATCCAGTATTATTCTTCAAATGTGTAAACAGAACCCTGGTCATGCTAATAACTTATGTTATCTAGTGATTGTTCCACGTATACAAGTAATATTGCTCTCTGTATTTTCCTGATGACTAGCCAAATTGTCTTAATATGTTGGTTGAATTTGTGCTTAGCACACACCTATAATCTCATGACTTGAGAGGCTGAAGCAGGAGCATTGCAAGTTTGAGGTCAGCCTCAGTAATTTAGCAAGAACTAAGCAACTTAGTGATGCTCTCTCTCAAAATTAAAAACAAAAAGAAGGATGTAGGTCAGTAGTAAAGCATCCTGAGTTAACTGAACTTAAGAAAAGAAAAAATAAAAAAAAGAACAGTTCTATCATCAAATAAATTAAAGGTTTATAATGAATTGTTAGATTAATTTGGACAAGATTGATATAATTAAAATATTGTCTTCCCTTTCAGGAACCTATTTTTCTCCCTATTTTTTATGTTGTTCAATAAAGTTTTATAGTTTTATTCATGTAGATTTCAAGCATTTTGAACATTTTATGTATTTTTTGTATTTTATAGTTTTGTGGCTACTAAATAATATTTAAAATAAAGACATTTATATTTTGTTACTTTTGGTGATTAATCTTAAGAAAGCTACCACATTTTTATATTAGTCTTATATTTGACCACCATACAAAACTCTCCTATTAGTCACATTGTAAATAACAATTTTCTGCATTCTTTTCCATATTCATGTATTGTATCTTCTTTTTTGTGTATTGATATGACTTCTAGTAGTACGTTTGATTCAGTCTTTTTAGTATGTTATTTTATGTTGAAATATTAAAATAGATTAACTAGTTATACAAATCTGGCTTGCTTTCATAATCTTTATTGTCTCTGATTTTGGGTTCATCTCAACCTTTTGTTGGAAAAACCTTCTTTTTGTTGGCCTGCAGTTACCTGTATGAGATTGTTAATTTATCAGCAAATATGCTGCTGAGATCCTATTGACTTTAAGATATAATGACAAGGTGACTAGGAGAATTGGAATGCCATGAACTGAAACTAGGGAAATAGACTAGATTGAGGACCAAATGGCTGACTGTTAAATGATACTTTTGAAAACAGATTTCTGTATGAACTCAGACACATAACATATAATAGTTATTCATTAAAGTTGTGAATAGATGGATCTATAGAACCATTGTTTTTTAATATGGCACTGTCTCCAAACTAAAATGTAGCTGAACTTGTAATGTTTTAGATGGTTGTACTTTTCTCCAAAGACTAATTGCATTTTGTTCTAATGCCCTTAATATTTTCTTCCCTTTCTATATTGTATTCATCCTTCCAAATGCCACAATAGCACAAATGATCAAAACATATAGTAAATAGTACCAAACCTTTTAACTTTATGTTGAGGAAATTTCAAGACATTATAAGGTGAAGTTATGGGAATTTTTCCAGTAATAATCATATGACCACTATTTTTAAGAAACTTAGTTTCTTTTCAGACCTTTTAGGTAAAGGGTTATTAGATGCTTGACCTGTAAACCAAATGACATTTTTTTAATCCTGATTTTATTTATTTATTTATTTTGTTGAAAAACTCTACCAGTTTTTAACAAAATAATATAAAATGTGAATAGATTCTGGATATTAGATTTACCCCCAGGAGAGTCCGCCCAATTACCCACCCTTATCCCTCCCTTCCCCTTCCCACAATATCTCTAAAAAAGTGTTAGGATGTATAACATTACACCTTATCTGGATTTAACACATGATAATAGACCACCTTTCTCAATGGCCAGGGTCTAGATCCAGCCTCCACAGATGAGTGGAGACATTCGACCCTTGGTTCTCTGGGTTAAGCTGATTTTACTCAGCATAATTTCTTCCATAGCCATCCATTTACCTTCAAAGGCTGCAATATCATTGTTTCTAATTGCTGTGTAAAATTCCATGGTATATATGTACCATGGTTTTTGGATCCATTCATCCAGTGAGGGACATCTGGGTTGTTTCCATAATCTAGCAATCGTAAATTGCTATGAACATAGACATTGCTGTGTCACTATAATGTGCTGATTCTAAATCCCCTGGAAACATACCTAGGAGAGGAATAGCAGGATCGTATGGTGGGCTCATCCTTGTTTTTTGAGGATTCTCCACACTGCTTTCCAGAGGGGCTGTACCAGTCTGCAGCTCCACCAATAATGTGTTAGTGTGCCTATCTCTCCACAGCCCCTCCAGCATCTATTATTGTTTATTTTCTTCATTTTTGCCATTCTGACTGGTATGAGGTGATATCTTAATATAGTTTTCACCAAATGACAAATCTTAAGAACCCCTTAGGATTTTTGGACAAAGTCTAGAGCAGGAATTTTAGAACTATTTTTTTCCCCAGAAATGAGGAAGAGCAAGATGGAAAATTCAAATGACACTCTTATCACAACTCCAGATGTTGCTCTTTAATACCACATAAAACTAGTATTTTTTCCCTCATCTTCATGTACCTCACTTTCCTCTTTCCCTTTTCCTTAAAGTTAAATAACAAAATGCCACCTAAGCCACTGCTAGACAAATATATAGAAGGAGACTCTGAATTATGCTGATGGCAATTCTTGAAAATGATGATATGAAGAATGAGCCTACTAACTGAAAAATCATAATAAAAATTATAATATTAAAACTATCCTTATGGATTTTGAATCAAACAGATTTAAATTTTAAACTTTTTAAATTTATAATAGATCAAATAATACTGATCAAATTCCTTATGTTAGCACACATTTGTTTCCTAATATATAAGCTGAAGATAATGAAAATAATAAAGGCTTCAAAAATTAAAAAAAACTACCCTTATGGGAGAGAAATAGATCATTACAGTACTTATCAAAGATATCAGGCTTAAAATACCAGTCATTATATATTTTTAATAAAGAGAAGAACTTGATCAAAGTGCAAATATGTAGTTATATGGAGAAAGCATATTCAAATGAAAGAGATTGTACTGAAAAATTTTAAAATAAAGTGCAAGTTCTAGAGATTAAAAAATATATTTTTATTTCACATAAGAGAGAAGGAAAATAAATTTCAGGAAATAATTGGAGCCCTCCTTTTAAAGAATTTCTGACCTCCCAAACACCAAATTTTAGTGTAGTAACAGTATATTATTGTTTAAGATATTATTTTAGGAGGGAGGATCCCATGAAAATAGAAGGGAGATCAGTGGAGTAGAGGAAGGGGATTGAAGGAGAATGAAAAGGATCAGGGAAAGGGAGGAACTGTGGAATGGAATTGATCAAATTATGTTATGTACATATATGAGTATGCCACAATGAATTTAACCTTTCTGTATATTCATAAAGCAGCAATTAAAAAGAACTATAAATAAATAGAAGGAAGACCAGTAGAGAAGAGGAAGGGTAACAGAGGGAGGGAGGAAGGGAAAGAAGTATTTGGCACTGAAATGGAGCAAATTATATTACATTCATATATAATTATGTCAAAACAAATCCCACTATTATGTATTACTATAAAACACTAATAAAAACAATTAGAAATGTATTATTTATTATTTTTTATATAAAATTCAGATCTTTAAAATTCTGCCTTTTAAATGAGCTAACAATGTATAGGAAAACCTTTTTCTGGTGGTGTTATTATATTGTCAAATTATACTGTTACATGTATAATAAACAAGATGATGTATTGTTATTAAGGCAGGAAAATAGTACCTCTATCTGACAAATGAACCAAAACTGGATATAAAGGAAGTAGTACATGTTTACTGGTTTCTGTATTCCCAGTTATGAAGTGAAAATTGGGTGTATGGTTTCTTCCATTATTTTATAGTGATTCCCTGTGTGTTCAGATATCTTGAGTCTTTAAGATTTATTGCCTCTATCTTATTTTTCTGTTGTAAAAAGAAAATTAGTACATCAGTAATTTTTATAAGTTGTCTTCATTTCACTTCTAGGAGCACAACATTTAAAGAACAATCCACAGAAAAAAATTCAACTTACCAAAGACACTATCTTTTTATTTAGATTCATATATTCTTGTGAATAGGGTTTTGCAAATCTGCTGTCATAGTCAATGTTGTTGATTTTAAAGCTGATGTGATAGTAGAAAGGTGTCTTTCCTTAGAAGAAGAGAAAACAAAAAATAGTTTCACACTGAACATTTTGCAACCACTCTCATTCCAAGAAAATCATGTGAAAAAGAATATGTTGATAAAATTTCAGGTTACTTGACATTTAAATAATCTTGGTTGCCCTCCCCCACAAAAATATTTTTGATCCTAAACAATGATTAAAATCGCTTTGACAGAAGAATGTTAATTATATTATAACCTTACCCAAAAATGTATTAAAATTTTAATGTGAAATTTTAATGTGCCAGTTTTCAAGTTTGGGCAATCTGGAGACAGATATATTATTATAAAAAGAAATTATATTAAACTATAGTAATTATCTTAGTCTTTGTGATCACCACAGATCACATTTAGGAAAGCCAGTAAAGTTATAGGGTTTATTGTTTGTGAAATACCTAGGAATTAAAATGAATAAAGGAGAAAGTGAAATAAGGTGTCATTTGTAAGTACTCCACAGTAAGTAAGGAGAGAAAAGAAATGAAACGTACAATTTTAGAAAAACAAAGCAAAGTGAATAGAATGAGGGCTAGGTTGCACTGTGGTATTTGAATATATCTAAATTAGTAGAAAATAAAGTTCTTATTAAATTTTCAGGTTCCATTGTTTCCTTCCACTCTGTTCACTAGGAGGGCAAAATGAAAGAGAGGAAAGAGAATTTGAGAGAGAAAGAGATGAGAGAGAGAAAGAAGAATGGTGAGAAGGTAGAGAAAGAAAAAAATAAGTAAAAGGATTTTCGATATCTGGAGAATTTTTTCATGTCAGTGACTGCAGTTCATTGTTTAGAAAAGCGTTGTATGTCCTTTCACAAATTAGAGAAATAAAAAGTAAAATAAGATAGCATTTTGGGGGGGATTAAATTGGCAAAGGTTTATTTAAAAAATCAGGCATTCTTTTGGACTACGTGCAGGAATGCTAATTGGAACACATTTTTGTAAGATAATTTGGTAATATTATCAAAAGCCTAGGCAACATTCTCTTCTCAATGATTCCTTTTTTCAGATTTCATTTTCGGTGTAGTGAATTCTACACAAATCATTGTATAAAAATGAATTATTAAAAGTAAGATCAAGGGAAGCAGGAGTGGTGCCTCAGCGGTTATGGAACTTACATGGCATGCAGAAGTAAGTGGTTTCAAACCCCAGCACCATGTACATAACTAAGTTTCTGAGCAAGGAAGGCCATGTGAAAAACTGGATAAAATGGGTTCTCTCTCTCTCTCTCCCTCTCTCTCTCTCTCACTGTCCCTCTCTCTTAAAAAAAAAAGTAACATCAAAAAAGTTAGAAATAAGCTAAGTGCTTATAGTAGGAAAGTAACAAAATAAAATATGGGTTGCTTATGAAATAGAATATTGTATCACTAAAATTTTGTTTCAGAATAATTGAAAAATAGACATGAAAAAGAAAGTAAAGCAACAACAACAACAACAACAAAACAAGAGGAAAAATGTGCCAAGATAATGAGTGATTTTAACCAGAGTAGGAAGCCATTTTCCAGCTTTGTTTTACTGTGAGAGGCCCAAGCATGAAATTAGAAGGGATAGAGGTGGAGTGCTGCCATTGCCACTGAGAGGAGTTACCAGAAATGTCACAGTAAACGATTAGTTCCTCTTCCTCAAATATAACATATACCATGAACAGAAAATAATTAGGACATAAAATCTCTTAAATTGTTATTTTTATTGCTTATTTTCATTCCTGTATGAGTAATATTATTCAAGTAATGCAGATCACATTATGGGAAAGGGTTTAGAGCTCAAGGAAGATTGAGCCTCACTGATTCTCTTTTTCACATCTAAAACACTACTTTAAAATAATCTATACTTGTTCAAGGAAATATATTTATGTTGACATTTAAAAAAATTATCATTTTGATGATTTCTTCTTTTTATGTTGTTGGACACATGTACAGGTTTAAAATGAGCTGATGAGTACCAGTGCACTTGTCTCCGCATAGCTCTACACCTGGATGTTTCTCACACATGATTAATTATTTTCTCAAAACTGGGTTCTGGCGGAAGACAATTATTCCCACTCTTTGCATCAATAATAGAAAATGGATCACTTTGAATATCCTCAGTCTGGTCCTCAGTTTCTGTTATCTACATTTAAAACTTGCTGAGTGAAGTTCTACACGCCATGTTCTCATTAATGGATTTCTGGAGAATCAGAGATACCTTTTATAGTAACTAAGATAATACTAAACTTAGCACTCAAGAGACAGATTAGGCAGAGTAACTCACATATTTATCATTTTGGTCCAGGGATATGAAGTAAGAAGAAGCAAATAAAGTTGAATTTGAAGAGGTATTGATTTGCCTGGACTTGATTCTTTTGCTTTCACTTTCTGTTCTCTGAAAGTAAGGCTGCTATCTTGTGGACTCAGTTTATATGTATAGTCAGCACAGAAATATTTGGAAACATTGTCTTGAAATAGAAATAGTGAGAAAATGAGTAAGAAAAGTTAGCGTTCTTCATGCATATCAATAAATTTTACAGGCAAGCTTATTTGTCAATTTCCTTACTAATTACTCAAAAACTTACCTACTGCAATCTATATTAACTTCCTGAGGCAGAAAGTATGTATTTTTATATCATTTATTCTCTTTTGTTATGGTGATTGTCTGGTATTTTTACCAATATAAAAACTAGCATGTGGGGAACTCTGAAGAGTACCTTTGCCACTCCGAACAGTATCTTTGAGAGTAGGGATTATGTACTGGTGTTTTTCATAGTTGTAAGAGTAAGGAAATATAATTTAATTTACTTTTTACTTTTTAATTGACACAATAATTGTATGAAATGATTTTATGCGTGTATATACTGTGTAATGTTCAAGCATACATATCTATCTTCTCAAGCATTTTTCATTTATTTATGATGAGAACATGTAAAACCCTTTTTTAAATTTTTTTTGAGATAGAGAATACAATGTCACTATTTATAGTTATTTCACACCAGAAGTTATTTCTCAGATAGAACTGTATCCACCCAGCATGTATTTCTCAGAATTGTATCCACTCAGCATAATATTTTTTTGTGTGTGTGCTCAAGATTCAACCTAGGGGTGCTCTACTACTGAGTGACATTCCCAGCTCTTTTTATTTTTTATTTTGAAAAAAAAAGTCTTACTAAGTTGCTTAGGCCTCCCTAAATTGCTGAGTCTGGCCTCAAACTTGCGTTTTTTTTTTCTGCATCATCCTCCTGAGACACTGGGATTACAGGTGTGACCCCCATGTCCTGCTATTTACTGGCATTTAAAAAAAAAACCTTTATAGGTGATTCTAAGGTGCATTCAGGTTTAAAATTCACTAATCTAAAACAGAAATCTACAAAGATGGCTTTTTAGCTGAATCTAGCCTGTGTTTGTGTAGCCTATGAACATGGAATGCTTTTTACTTTTTGAAAGGTTGAAAAAGTCAAAAGAAGAATAATATTTAGTGATATGTGAAAATTACATGAATTCAAACTTTAGTGTTTATAAATTTTTATTGGAAAACAACTATACTTATTTATGTACTGTAAATAAAGCACTTAGTTTAGTATCTACCTTAAGTATAAAAGTCACTACCCACTGAAGGCTTGATTTTGACCTGTATAGTTACAGACACCTTTATTATTTTCCCAATTCTCCTATTTATTATTTCTTTTTTAAAAAAGTTAACCAAATAGAAAACACATCATTTTGATTTATAGTAATGTGAAGCAGAGAAAGGTAGGTGACTAGAAGTGAATATTTGTGCTGCATTTTGGTTTGTCCAGCTGTTCTTGTTTAATTATTGGCCTAAGTGAAGAGGTAGCATATCGCTTCCAGGTTTGAAATCTAAGATAGGGAAGGGTAAAACATTTAAATAATATTGCCAGCTTCAATCTAAAGATGAGCATTGTAGGGCTGCTACTATATTCTTCTGAACTTTGAATTTCCCTTTCCCCTCATCACTAGAGATTTTTGACTACTTTTTTCTATGGAAAAATGTATATCTATTCCAGTTTGAATTTATTCCTTCTTCAAAATTTAGATAGCTAGAGACTTCTGCCATTGTTTAAACTGAGACCCTCGGGGGTCTCTGTGAAGCTTCTTAGGACCTAAAATGATGAAACTTGCTTTCTGAGAGGTCTGTATCTTTTCCATAGGAAATACTTAATGTATTATTTGTCCCAAAGATCCTTTTTGTTCAAGTTGCCCATGGGTGCCACCACATGTTCACACTGCTGAACAAGCAAGGGCCAATTCCTCACCTTTTAGATAATCCAGGTGTGAGTTAGGTTCCAGTCCACTGTGTTGCCTAATCTGCAAGGGTCTTACAGACACATTCATCTCTTTTTAAAGCCCATCACTCAGCTTGATGTGAAGAGGAAAATACTATCCACTCTTCACATTTAGAGTGGTGGTAATAGTGTAAAAATTATAGTATATATACCTCTAAAGACAAGCTCTTTAAATAGACTCCTCTCATCTCCAGTTTCTGGGACTTTTACGCCCTTGATGAAAGGCAGCAGGTTCTGTGTCTTCCTGGGGAGTGAGAGCTTCTTATTCAAAGTTTTATGGGCATATGCTGACTGTAACTCATGGCTTGGTAGTGGTAACAACTGGAATTACAGTACGTCTAATGATCATGTTTGTGCAATCAGTCTGTTTCTATGGAAGAATACATATGGAAGATAAAACAGATGGTTGGAAACTTAGTTCCTGAAGTGATTGCTTCATTACTTCACTGTGCATACATCTCTCCATTTCCAATTTTGTCAACATTCTTTTCCCCTTATAAATTGAAATGGATATAGATTTAGATAGGCAGCCTCTTTTTTAAATGTTTTTTTCCACAAAATATTATTATTTTTAGACAGTAGTCCTCAACATGTGAGCTGTGAATTATATGGTGGTAGCTGATGATTCCAGGAGGAAATATTTATGTATACCTAAGACTGAATTTTGTACATGTATATATTATTTATTTTCAAGGTTAAGTAGATGTAATTAAATAAAAGTTAATTTAAAATTATTACTACATTGAAAATACTTGG
Source organism: Aplodontia rufa (assembly GCA_004027875.1). Taxonomy (NCBI): domain Eukaryota; kingdom Metazoa; phylum Chordata; class Mammalia; order Rodentia; family Aplodontiidae; genus Aplodontia; species Aplodontia rufa. The sequence continues at coordinate 10,940 of PVKS010003452.1, read as the reverse complement.
TAGTCTGTGTTTTTCAATATTTATCAAGTAACTATTCTCTTATAGGAATGCAGGAAAATTTTTTTGTATAAAAACAAGGTCCTCATGCGGAAAGACAAATACAGCATGTTCTCACTTACATATGGAAACTAAAAAAATAGATCCCATAGAAGAGCATAAACCAGTTACTAGTTGAGACTAGGAAGGGGAGCAAGGAGAGAAGATAAAGGAAGATCAGACCATAGGTACTTAGAAACAGATAGGAGAATAAATTCTAGTATCCCATAGCACTATATAGGATAATTATGGTTTGAAATAATTATCTATTTTACAAAGAACTAAAAGAAAGGAATTTGTGGGCTGGAGCCTTGGCTCAGCGGTTACAGCACTTGCCTGGCATGTGCAAGTACACGGGTTCAAACTCCAGCACCCACGTATACAACAAATATCAGAGAAATAAAGCCACATGAAAAACTCAATAAAGATTGGTTCTCTCTCTCTCTCACTGTCCTTCTCTCTTTAAAAAAAAAGAGAGAGGAATTTGAGGATTCTCAACACAAAGAAATGATAAATATCTAACGAGGAAGAAATGGTAATTTCCTTAATTTGATCATTAAACATCAAAGACATGTATCAAATTATCTCACTATACCCCACAAATATACATATAATTAAACAAGTTTGAATGAAAAAAATTCTTCACTATTTAAATGTTTAGGACAGAATGAATTAAGGAAAACAATAAGAACAGGACACACAGAATTTGGCATGAAGACCTGTTTTTAAGAAAAATTAAATTCTCTGGCCCCATTTTTTGTTTTATGTAAAGCATATGTAGAGAAAAATCTGTATAAGCAGTTATTTCCCCCCTTTTCCCTAAATATTAAGAATAGTCTACTTATTAAGAAGAATTTTATGGGAAAAATATATTGTATAGGGAAAATATTATTGACTTTGAAGCAAGAAATCCCAGATTCTAGGCTTTTATATTTATGTGCCACTTTATTTATTGGTGTATTGCCAGCACATAAATCTTTTCCCAAGAAGAAAAAAGAAGAAGAAGAAGAAGAAAAAGAAGAAGAAAGTATACATACCAGATCTCATATTTTGGAATGCCCTAATCTAATGGTCACTAAAGGATAAAATCTGGAGATGAAAAAATGTTTGGAAGGGAAGGAAATGTTTAGTTTTTTAATCATGATAATGGAATAATGGGTGTATGTATATGTCAAAACTCATAAAAATGTGTATGTTAAACTTGCAATTTTTATATCAATTCTCTCTCAGCAAAACCTTAAAAACAAGAATAAAGCTATGAAAAATGTTAGTGACCATGAGAAAAATACCTCATCTGATTCCTTTACTTCCCCAATTCTTAAACTTTCTTATTTTCTTATCTTGGAATCTACCAATTCATGTGACTGGTAAACCAAATACACTTAGTACTTACCGTAGGCAACAAAATAGACAATGAGTCCAATGATGACTGCAGCAATCACCATCATTAAGATACCCAGGGTAATCTTCCCATACCTTGTGAGTTTCATTTTCATTTTTGACTCTGTTCTTCACAGTAAAAAGGACAGGAAAGCAAGATTCAATATGAGCTTGACACAGGACTCTCAAAAATAAATATGGGTTTGACAAGTATAAAAGTATACTATTTTATATTAATTATGGATTTAGTGGACTTCTAAGCTTGGAAGACAAACTGTAGAATTAATGAATATAGTATGTGGAGTGCTTATTTTTCAGTACATATGAATAATAATGTTAATACTAAATCAATATTCATTCAGTCTCTCAAAAATATTTGAGAATGTTCTACTATGTACTAGGTACTACTCTCTTTATGTAGTGTACATTTTCCTAAATGGAGCTAGATAACAAAAGCATAATTGATAAAATGTGTAACTGACAAAATGGTATTAAATGCTACATAAAAAATGGAGCTAGACAAAGAAGATCAGAAATGCAAGTGTGTGTGTGAGGTGGAGGTGGTGGCCAGATACAAATTACAGTTGTCAGGGTAAACCAACTGAGAAGATAAAATCTGAGCAGAGTTAAAACAGATGAGGGGGTTATACATACAAATATCTAGAATATTCCAAGCAAAGATCCTCATGTAAGGCATGATTGGTATGTTAGGTAGTAGAGCTAGAGCATTGTATGAGGGAAAGAGTAATTTAAAAAGTTAAAATGTGAGAGGTACCAAGGCCCAGATCTTGTTGAGCCTTGTAGATAATAATTTTGGTTTTCTCTGAGTAAAATGGGAGCACTGTACAGCTTTCACCAGAGAGTTGTGATGATGTGACGTAATGTATTAAAGGAATACCTCTGGCTTCTACAAAGAATAAATTTTAGGGGGCAAAAATAGAACCAAAGTGACCAGACAGAAAATGATTACAATAGTCCAAGCAGAAAGATGATGTTGGCTTGGACCATGTAAAAAGAAAGAGGTTGAAATTTAGATATATTTTGAATGTAGAATTGATAGGATCATCTTGATGTGAGAAGAGAGGAGTCAAGGATGGTTTCTAAGATCTTTCATTGGAGAACTTAAAAGATAGAGTTGTCAGCTGAGATGGGAAGGCTGTTAAAAGAGCAAATTTGTGGGGATGGGTACAATTCAGTTATATTTATTTTTTATGTGGGATGCTCACTAGGTATTCAAGTGGAGATGTGGTTTGGACTTATAAGTTTGAAGTCTGTGATAGAAGTCTGGGCTGGTGATATAAATTTAGCATTCATCAGTATATTAGTTTTGGGAACTAGATGAGATTACCAAAGGAGTAAGTATAAGTACAGAAGAAGATTGAGATAGGATCACTAGGTTATATCCTCAATAAACAACTAGGAACAAGAGGAAGATCCAGCAAAGGATACTGAGAGAAAATAACCAGCAAAGTAGAAGGAAGGTTTGGAGAAAAGTGGTACACAATGGAAGTGTATTAAGAGGATCAACTGTGCCAGATGATGGCCTAAATAAGATAAACAAATGAGCACTGAAACCACTAGATTAGCATTATAGTGGTAATTAATGATCTTGATGAAAGCAATTTTAGGAGTGGAAAGGGCACAAGACTGGTAAGTTTCAAAGAGTATGGAATTAGAGAAACTATAGACAATGACCACTGACCACTCGAAGAGTTTACTGCAAAGGGGAGCAAAGAGATAGGACTACACATGAGGAGAAAGGGGAATCAAGAGAAATTTTATTTTATTCTGGTAAAATTTCAATTTACATAGAAATGGAATAGTTTAATGGATTGCAACGTAACCATCACAAAAACATATGAACTAATAACATTTTGCAATATTTACTTCATCTATTTTTCTGAATTATTTTAAACTAGTTAAACAAAGTAGTTTATCATAACATTTACCCCTAAATAATTGATATTCCATCTAAAAAAGAGTATTTTTAATATTACTTTAGCCTACTTTACCTCTTTTTATCTATCTCTAATCACAGTCACATTCTGAGATAATAGGGATTAGAACTTCAAAGTATAAATTTCAGGGGGACACCATTGACCATTGAAGACATAACATATATTTTCATATTTTGTTTATATAATTTGCATTTCATTTTTTATCAAAGTAATATGAATATATTTTATTTATATAATCTATATTATATTTTATATATAATACAAATACATTTAAATATTTTATTCATATCTATATATATTACTGTGATGTATATGTATGTATTTATGATATATATAAAGAAAATCAATATACATTGAAATGACTATGAAACATCCATATAAATGCCTATATGATTTTGATTTATATTTTCTAACAAAATCAACCATGTATCAGGAAATTTATTTTTTAGTTAGTTAGCAGTCATTCCCAGAATAGATGATATTCCCTAAACAGAAAGTAGTTGCTAAATCTCCAATGCTGGTGAAATTTCCAGGTCTTAATCTGTTAAGAAATTTCATTTTGCTTACAAAAATTCTGACCATTTAAAGGTATTTTGTCCAAATTGTTTGCATACTGCACATAAACATCAATATCTCAATATTTTTATATATATGTGATACCCATGAACTTTTTGTTTCCTTAGGAAAAAAATAAAAGAAATCTCACAAAGCTAGAGGAAAGCAGTTTTTTGTTGTTTGTTTTAAGCTAGGGTCTTGCTGTATTTCTCTGACTCGTCTTGAACTCCTACGCTCAATCAATCCTCCTGCTTCAGTCTGATCCATTTTTCAATCTGATCAACCCACTTATTGAGCCTAGAATAGTGTTTAAATTTTTTCATAAGACAGTTGACTAAATTGTATTGTAAACTCTAGTAAGTTTATTTCCTACAGATGAGTATTTATTCTAAAGCATGGGCCTCCAAACCCATAGGTATATATTTGTCCATTTTACTCAACACATCTTGCCATGGGATAAGCCCCAATGAAAATGTGATAAATGAATGAAAATTTTATGTAGCAAATTTTGTAGTGTGTTTTCCTATTCTTTTAACTGTGTCTGTCTAATAGATTGAATGATATAAAAGTGCTACTTCTGTAGGTAAGAAATTGAATATTGATAATTTTACAATAATTCAACCTATGGGTATTCAGAAACTCTTAATTTATTGTTTCTCCTGATCTGTCTATAAGGCAATATAAAAAGCAATTCTTATACCAGAATTTGTCTCATGTGGAGCATCATTTGACTTTAAATTTCCCTTTAAATTTACATTTCCTTGATTGAGATATTTCTCTAGTGTAGAGCTGGAAGGGACTTTGCAAGTCACCCATCCTGATTTCCCAGTTTTGCACATGGGGAAACTGTAGAATAAGGCATTTTAAATCTAGAGAAGATTTAAGCATTGTAGGTAAAGATTTTTTTCTGCTGGTTATCATTAGTATATTCATGGGTAGGGTTAGAGTTTGGATTATGGTTCTTTACTCCTCATCTCCAGAAGAAAAATTAAGTTATATATGCTACTTCAATTTGCAACTCTCACCTTCCTTACAGCCAGAATTTAAGATCACTACAGTGACCTAACTCACAAATGTGAAATATGGTTATTTAATGAAAATTAATTTTAAAGATGAATAGTTTATTTCTGTCATTCTTATCTGAATTTTCTAAGACTCACGTGTTCTTCCAACTTGCAAGAGTTGTTATTAATTTGGAAATTATCAATTGTAGATATGTTGTGAGGGGGAGTGTGTGTGTATTCCTAAATTCAAAAGGAAAATTCAACTTTGTCATTATTCAAATTCTTTTCTCTAAAGCATTTTTTAAAAATAATGTTAGGTATATGAGTTCCAATATCCACAATTTTAATTATTAGATGGAATGTTGGTTGTAGACTACTTACAGCAAAAATTGAGTCTTGGGTAGGAGTTGAGGTGAAAAATAAAAAAAAACCCGCTTTGATTTTAGCAACATGCTTTACTTTTCTAAATCTGTTTTATTAATTCACAAAGTATATCCTGAAATCATTGAGACTAATAATGACAAGATGATAATGATAAAAATATTATTTAAGAATTTTAGAATCAGTGGCTTTGGGTTTTACTTAAAATTCTTGATTCTTTAAGAAGAAGATATTAAGGTCTGTAGTATATTCTCCCTCAGATATTGTTTATGGAGAACAAGAAACTGACAAGTTGATATGATACAAAGGGCAGAGAACACATTATCTAGAAACTGAGATGGAAGATTTTTACTATAGCTTTGTTAATCAAAAAGACTAATAGTAATTTATTGTGATAGAAAATATTTCAATGCTTCTCTTAGACCAAATTAAGATAAATATTAATGTTAATGTGAAAAGTAACAACGAAAGCATGGTATTGGAAATTTACATTTTGCCCAATATTATTCTGTTCACCCAGAGTTTAGATGATGGCAATATGTTAAAACCAAAAATTTGCCTAAAATTTGTAATAAAAATATGAGTTGGTTTCAATGTGTTTATCAAGGCATGAATTAGGTTGGAGTGCTGGCTAAGACAGAAATGTTTGTGAACATTTATCTTTGTGTTAATTTGATTAGCTTAAGTATCAAAATGTAAAAATTATTTGAATCTGTGTACTATGGAACCAGTCAACACTTTTCTTTGACTTTCAGGCCTATTGTTTTCTTAAAATGTGGCATTGCTGACAGGAAGGAATAAAATCTTCTCTTTTTTTTCCTTCTTGTTTCCAACTAAAATTGTTAAATCATACCACTAGACATATACATCAGTGACATATACACCAGTATTATCATAATATACTACTATACTAATTCCAATAAATAAAAATTGAGACCTAATCTTTGGTCTAAAACTTCCTGTAGGTGAAATAACATTTTAAGAATATAAACATAAACATTAATATCTCTTTATCAGCATGCATCATTAGAAATAGATAAAAAATCTTACAACTTTTCAATATTTATATTGAAATCATCTTTTCAAAGATTACATCTCCCAAACATCTTCAAGTTTCAGCAATTATACACATTATGTGAACTTTCTAATTGTAATGGAAAGATTTCTTACAAAAATTAATCAGAACAGACCATGATGATTGTAATTTACACATCTTAATCATTTTTTTCTTCTGTTTAGGATTATATTGCTCCTATTTCCACAAAAGGTTGAGGGAACAACTCATTTTTAAAAACTTTTAAAATACAAAATAAGTTGCTTTAACAAATTTGTTCCCAAATTTCAGAAAATTTACCTGAGGAACAATGGCAAGCCCTTCTGCTGTCCACCCCTTTGAAACACACCTGTTCTGCAGAGACGTCCATGACTCTTCTCTCCGCCGAGGTTGTCTCTTTGCCATCTTACCCTCGAGTGCTATGCAGAACAGTCATTCTCCACCTATTTAGCTTACAAGATTCTGTGACTTTTATGTGTTTTATGATAATGGCATAATGACAATACTTAACACTTACACAATTTTTCATCTTCAAAGTGCTTTACAAACATTTACTAATTAATTTTAAAACATTACTAAAACATGAGCTGTATATATGCCACTCCATAAATAATAAATAATCATATGACCCAAGTGGGGCATAATTTAAAACTCAGATATAGTGACTGATGAACCAGTAGAGCCATCTGGTTTGAGAAGCACCATTTTTCTTTCCTTTATTTTTTGCATACTGGGAGAAGAGTGGCTGCTGTTTTTACTCATTAAAATCTACATTAAAAAATTATAACAATTTCTTTTTGTTCTTCTATGAAAAGCCAATGAATTTTCAAGTTCTAATCCTCCATTAGAAACTGGATTCTTTCCAACTCATAACTCTTGCTTCTTTTAACCGTGTAATATCCTGTCATGAATCCTTTCCCATTTTTTTTTACTGCCACTTTAATACTAGTGCTCGTTAAAAAGTTTGCTGCACTGAAATCTACAGGGTGTTGATTTTTAATTAAAACATATATGGATTTAGCCAGTAATTTTCTAAAGTTTTGGACATGACTCTGCTTTTTAGTAGCCAGTTTTGATATTGGTATGGAGACTAGATAGGACACACCTTAATGTTCAGCTATCTGAAAGAAAAAGAATTTGTCAGAGGCTGGGTAACACAGGAATGGAGAATCTAATTATTATGCTGGGAGAGAAGGCTTCCTAGTATCACAGTGTTTGTTAAAAGAGACTCAGTCTTATTATATGATCAAGTAGAATCATTGCCCTACCTATGCTACCTCCTTTTTTCCCACAACATGTATAGGGAAAAGTAATCCAAGAAATCATATTTGTACTAAAAACTAAAGAATCACAATGAAAGTTTGCATATCACTTTTTTTAATTGAGAAATTTATTTGTTGAACAATCATAAGTTTTTAATGAGATATCATATGAATATAGATTCTGTAGATTAGATTTACCCCCAAGAGTGCCCCCCAATTACCCTTGTCCCTCCCCTCTCCTTCCCAAAACATTTCTAAAAATGCTTTAGGTTGTATAACATTGCAACTTATCCGGGTTTAACACGTGATAATAGACCTCCTTTCTCAATGGCCAGGGTCTAGTTCCCACCTCCACAGATGAATGGGAGCCTGATCAGATTTTTCTATATGCTTTTAAAATCTCTACATTAATTGTTATTTATTTGCACATCCCAGACACTATAGCTTTGTAGATATATTTAAAATATCTAGAGTATTCTTACCACTTTCATTTGTCTATGTAAATCCTCTGCATTCTTCAAAGTTAGCCTGATTCTCCTTTCTTGATATTAGTTTCTCAAAACATACTACTCTACCATCTATAAAACTCAGAAACTAATAAACTCACAGGATCTTACAACAAAATATACACTTGGATTACATGGTATATTATATCAGGGAACAGATGAAAAGCTTCCTGAATTATTGTCCTAGAATGTTCTTTGGAGATCAAAGATCCTTCTACAGGATACTTTCTTCCTTCACTGAGCAAAAAATATATATTGTCACTTACCATGGAGTTGGCACTATGCTAATTACAGAATTAGAAATAATAATCTTACATGTTTATAATCTCATAGTTAAAGCAGTCAAAGAAGCTGGCAATTAAAATATATCAAAGTAAACACTTGATGGAGCATACATGAAACATTATATGAAGATAGAAGTGGAACCTAATTCTATTGTTGTGGGCTGGAGAAAGTAAATGAGATGTTTGGAAGTATCCAAGTACAAGCATTGGATGCTACTTTTAAGAAATACTACAGAAGGATGTTATAGAAAGATGTTGTATGGAAGGTATAATTCTATGTCCCTATAAATGCCAGAATTTTATGTAGTTGAAAGTGTCTGCTCTATCAATCTAAGATTTGCAATAAGATGTTAGAATATTTTTAAAAATTAAAGATATTTTTCTTTTCTTCTTTTCCTTTTGATTATAAATTTAATGTCTATTTTATAAAAGTTACCTTTAAAATCAGTCAACCAACTGACAACTGGATTAAAAACATTACACAATTACTTTTTCTCACATTTTAATGGTGCATTATAGTTGTACATAACTATGGAATTTGTTGTTATATATTAGTATAAGAACACATTATAAAATAAAATTTGACCAATATCACTCTCCAGTATTTCCTATTCCCTCTAAATCTCCTATACCTTAGTCCCCTTCTTCTACTAATCTCCCTTTGCTTTTTAGGAGGTCCACCCTAACTTTTTTTTCCTGTTTCCTCTCTAGCTTCCACATGAGAGAACATGTAATCTTTCATATTCTGAGTTTGACTTCTTTCATTTAACATAATGGTCTCTGGTTCCATCCATGTTCCTGAAAATGCCATAATTTAATTTTTTATGGCAGAATAAAACTCCATTGTGTATATATATCACATTTTTTTATTCATTCATCCATCAATGGACACCTTGAATGGTTCTATAGTTTGGCTACTATAAATTGTGCTGCTGTAAACTTAGGTATGCATGTATCACTGTAGTATGATGACTTCCAATTTTTTAAAAATTTATTTGTTGAAAAATCAAAAATGCTTCTAACAAAACAATATAATATATATATAAATAATGAAAATTATATTTTCCCCCAAGAACCCCCAAATTACCTACATTTAGCCCTCCCCTTGCCCTTCCCAGTACATCTCTATGAATGCCTTAGGTTGTATGTCACTACACCTGTTCAGGATTTAAAACATGAGAATTGACCTCCTTTCTCAATGGCCAGGGTCTAGCTCCAAAATCCACAGATGAAGTAAAGACATTCAACCCTTGGTTCTCTGGGTTATGCTGATTTCACACACCATAATTTCTTTCATAGCCATCCATTTACCTTCAAAGGCTGCAATATTGTTGTTTCTAATTGCTATTCAAAATTCCATGGTATATATGTACCAGTTTTTGGATCCATTCATCCACTGAGGGACATCTGGGTTGTTTCCATAATTTAGCTATTAAAATGGAGCTGCAATGAACATCAGTTTCGCTGTGTCACTGTAATGTGCTTATTCTAAATCCCTTGGAAAAATACCCAGGAGAGGAATAGCAGGATCATATAGTGGGTTCATCCTTACTTTTTTGAGGATTCTCCACACTGCTTTCCAGAGGGGCTGTACCAGTCTGCAGTTCCATCAACAGTGTGCTAATGTACCTATCTCTCCACAACCCTTCCAGCATGTATTATTGTTTATTTTCTTCATTTTTGCCAATCTGACTGGCTTGAGGTGAAATCTTAATGTAGTTTTCCTTTGCATTTCTCTGATTACTAGTGATTTAGAGCACTTTCTCATATATTCATTGGCTTGATCAATGTCCTTTGTTGAGAAGTTTGTATTGAGCTCTTTCACCCATTTATTGATTGGGTTGTTTGTGTTTTTAAAGTTGAGATTTTTAAGGATTTTGTAGATTCTGGATATAAGATCCCTGTCAGAGGAATCACAACCCATGATTCTCTCCAATTCTGTAGGAAACCTCTTGACTCTGTTGATTATTTCCTTGACAGTGCAAAAGCTTTTAAGCTTTATGGCATCCCATCCACTGATTTTTGACTTTACTTCCTTCACTTTAGGAGACATGTTGAGAAAGACTTTCCATATTCCCAGATGCTGAAGTGTTGGACCTAATTTGTCTTCCATCAGTTGCAAGGTAGCTGGCTTAATTCCTAGCTCCTTGATCCATTTTGATTTGATTCTCATGCAAGGAGAAAGATATGGAAACAACCCCGGTGTCCCTCACAGGAAGAATGGATCCAAAAACTGTGGTACATTTATACCATGGAATATTACACAGCAATTAGAAACAATGACCTTGCAGCCTTCGAGGGTAAATGGATGGTTATGGAACAGATCATGATGAGTAAAATCAGCTTAACCCAGAGATCTAAGGGTTGATTGTCTCCACTCATCTGTGGAGGTGGGGACTAGACCCTGGACAATGAGAAAGTTGGTCTAGAAACATGAGTTAAATTCAGATAAGATGTAATGCTTTACAATTTAATACTATTTTTAGAGTTATAACGGGAAGGGGAAGGGAGGGATAAGGG
>PVKS010003451.1:0-103493 GCA_004027875.1 Aplodontia rufa | reverse complement strand
TTATTTAAAGTATATAAATATATTCCACGACTAATGATTCATCTTAGGCTATTTTTTATGTCTCAGATAATCAATAAAAAGAGCTTTTAGTATTTGCTTTTATGTGCTTGTTTAAAGTTTTTCATATTTGAAAAGCAATTTTAATTTTGAAAATGGTTTTATATAAACTATCTTACAGATTATCAGTATTTTAAAATCAGTACATAAATAAAAATTTCCCCCAAAATATGTAATTTCAATTCTTTTTAGTACTCTTTCAATCCCACAGTACAACTTGGTCTGAAGAGTAAATTTGAAGGTGACTTTAAAGCAATAGCACAGGGCTCCTGTGATACACCTGGTCAAGGATCACCCTGATTTAGGAAAACAAGAGAGGTTTCAGGGTCTCTGCCACAGAAAGCAGCTAGAGAGGAAGTCCTATGACTGATTTCTGGCCCGGTGACCAGGGGATTTCAGCCCTTCCTTGTGTTCAAGGTAAATGTGAGCCGTTCCCAGATACACAGCTGCTATAGCTTTCCCATGCAGTCAATAGTCCCTTGCTGGTTTTGGAGGACAACCCATCAAAGCTTCAGTAATGCCTTTAAAAACAGCCTGCACAAGGGGGGCGAAGTCCACTCAATTGGCCGTGCATCAGTCATGTTTGTGTCTTTGACCCTTGGGTACATTCCTGATCATCAAACCTACAAGTCCCAAATGTGTCTTATGTTCTCCGCTACCCAAAACACTGCAGCTCACACGAAGGAATCTGAGCCACAAAAGTCCAGTAACAGTGCACTCAGGCACTGTCCAGGACCTGACCTTCCAAGCTCTGTAAGCCTTTGTGAACTCTGCAGCCACTGTCTTCAGGAGGCTGTGAGTTTCACTTAGAAAGCCCTTCTGTATGTGTCATTTCATTGACACACGAAGTCACCTGTGAGGATGACAGGCCAAGGTTACAATCCCCTCTACACTTACAAAGACAAAATAAATATATCGATGCCATGTTTCCCTTTTTCTAAACTTTACTTTGCACCCTTTAATCCTGAAAACAACCTAGTGGAAAAGTCAAGATCAGAGGCTCCCAAGTTGTAATGTTACTCAATTAGTCCTGGGTATTCAACTGCGAAATAGTGCTTAAATCCCCTGTGCGACACTCCCTTTCAAAATTCTGTAAATTTAAATACTATCACAACCATGGGGAATCCAAAGGGGGGAACCATGGTCTGGCACTAGTTTTGGCTTGTTCTGTCATTACACTGTTGTTCTTGATTGTTTGATGATGAACCCCTCCTGATTGTAAGACCATGTCTATCGAATAAAAATTTAAAAAAATATTATCACAATCTGGGGGTGGGGGTGCATGCCTGTAATCCCAGCAACTCAGAAGGCTGAGGCAGGAAGATTGAAAGTTGGAGGTCAGCGTCAGCAATTTAGCAAGGCCCTAAGCAACTTAGTGAGACTCTGTCTCAAAATAAATAAAAAGGGAGGGGGCTATGGCTCAGTGGTAAAGTGCCCCTGGGTTCAATCCCAGTACCAAAAAAGAAAAAAAATGTACTATCTCAATTTAAAAAATTATGGAGTTTAACATTCAAGTTCAAAGTTTATCCAGATCTTTAAATGTCAAAATATCATTGGAAAACATGATACTTTGAAGACAGTGTATACAGACACGAGTGCATTTAAACTCTGTGGCACCATAGAAGGGTGAAAGGAGATGAAGCAAAGATTCCAGAAATGACCCATTTTATATATGAGCACTTTCTGTACCACAGAGCCAATATTTCAAAATGTCACAAAACGAGGCAGAGATACCAGGTATCCAATTTGGGGAAACTATCAGGATAGAGCCATGCTTCAAAGCTTTTAACATTGAAAATTTTCGCTTTAGGTATTTCAAGCACAAACTCTTTACTTCATACATATTTATGAAACATCAGTATCACCTCATGGGACACAGGACGGCAATGACTCATATCTAAAACTGTTCTCAGGTCAATTTTGTCACTTCCCTAAAAAAGTATGTACTCCTTAAGTACATTTTTTTCTTTCAAATTCAGCAAACATTTACTAAGCACTTTCTCTGGGGAAATGAATGCAGAGTTGAAGAGACTTGTGTCCTTATTACCAACTTCTTCTGTATTTCCATGGTACCCCTTTCCATTCTGGACCCTCACACTGATGGCCAAGAATTTTCCTATATGCTGAAGAAGAAGAGGAGAAGGAGGCATAGTAGCAAGAAGAGGGGAGATAAAAGAGGAGGAAAGAGGGAGAGAATTATTGATTAGTCTCTGCGTTTAGAAAAAGCATGTGGTCTTCCCTCAGTATCTATTAGGCATTCACTACCCAAATCTGCAGATGCTCAAATCCCTTACAGGAAACAGCTTAAAATTCACATATAGTTCTTCTGGAGGAAATTGCAACAGGTGAAACCCAAGGTGGTCATCCATGTTTTGGCATAACCCCTGGATAACAAAGTATATATACATTGGTTATTGATGGTTTGATAATGTTTCCCTCTCAATTGTATCTCTATATACTCTTAATAAAAAAAAAAAGATTCACATATAACCACCACATACCCTGCCATATACTTTAAATCAGCTCCAGATTACTTATAATACTAAAATGTAAATGCTTTGTAAACAGCTGTTATACTCTATTGTTCGGTGCATAAGGGCAAGAAAAAGTCTATACAAGTTCAGGACAATGTAACTGTTTAAAAGTATTTTATTAATAATATTAATAAAATAATGCCAATTAATGGCATTCACTGTGTTATTTTCATACACACATATAGAATTCATTGATTATATCCACCCCCCCAAAACCTTGTGTGCTCCCAGAACTCCTCCTAGTCCTAGACATGGAAATTAAATATTTTTAAATTCATGATTGGTTGAATCCTGATATGGAGTATTATATGGCAGATATGGAGTATTACATTTGAAAAGATAAACAGACTAAACAATTTATTTCTATAAAAAATGATATTGTCAAAAAGGATACAATGACTGCCTGTTAGGGATGCACAGTAGGAGGGCATCTAGCCAAACATCTCAGGAAGAGCTCATGGAGGTCACGATGCAGGAGCAGAAGTCAACCAGTGGTACAGACAACTGGCCTATGTTAGATAAATACATATTGAATTGACTGAATAAATGAGAGTGGTTTATTGGATTGGTTGAAAAGGTAAAAGAATGGTGGAATCCAAGTTGTCTTGTATGTAGCTTTTAACTTCCAGGTTTTTAATGATTTGTTGGAAAGAAGAGACATGATTTCAGGAACTCAGTTTCTTCCCCTGGAAGAACTAAAGAGAGTTTTTCAGTTCAAATGCTTCTGGCTGCATGGGATGGCATATGTGACCAAAGGTGGCTCAGACAGGAAGTGTGGGTGTACGAATATCTTAACACAAGAGTTCTTGAGACAGGGGCTTGCTTATCTTGCAGCTCAATGACACCCATCCTCATCTACTGGGCAACTTCTCTCCTCTTCTCTGGTTTACTCTGTCTGGTTTCCCCTGCTGCCACGGAGGTCAATGTGAAATTCCACACAACAACCATAAGACAGAAGCAGGGCTTCTCTGCGCCAACCTCTCCCCGCCACTGCAAAGGAAAACCTTACTCCAAAATTCCCCAAGTGAACTGTCCCTATACTCTCCGTGGGTCAGGATTCCATGGCACAACATTACTTATTTATACAGAAGGCTGGGAAATATCTGCCATTTCCGCCTCTTTGATGGGAGTGGGTTTGACCCTCGTGGAAGTGTGGAGAACAGCTGCTGGCTAGGCACGCAGCAGTATCTGCCTCAGGAGCTAAGTGATCACTAAAGAGAAGAACTGGAGACACATAGATCCGATGTCCCGGGTATTGGTGACATATACAAGCATCAGCTCCTCAACATCAAAACTGAGTGGAAATTAAGATGTGGTCTGTAAATTTTACCATTTCTTGTGCTTCTCTCACATAGCGGGTTCTCTCCATAATAAAAGAGGTGGTGTTTTTTAAAAAGCATGTTCAGCAATGTGAAGGACGTCTTTTCCTTTCTTCAATCTCACACTTGACTCAATTCTGAGAAATTTAAAGAGTCACTAGAAAGAGACCTGAGAGACGAACACCTCTTACATGATAAACAGGTTACAAGGGATGTCACATACCTCATCCCCTCCACCCTCAGCTTGATCCCCAGACAGGCGTTAACAGGAAGCTGAGGCTCATCAAGGCAAATACTCACCTCAAGTCTATTCAAGCCGAGGGACAGTGGAGCCAGGTGACCACACTGGCCCTGTCAGACTCTAGAGAGCCCTCAATTGGCGCACCTGACAGGAGGTGACTTCGAGAGTGCTTGAATATGTTGGACGTTGCACATCTGGGCACTCTGCTTGTGACACTCCTCAGTACTGACAACTGGCAGAAAATGTCTTTTTTAAGCCCTTTCTTGCCTGTTAATTTCTTACCACACATGAAAGGGCCCATTTTCATAGTCCAAGAAATTTACATGGATTGTGCAATGACAATCATAAATCATACTCAAAACGACTAAGAGAACTAAAATTCCAAGTGTTTGCCTGAGGTTTGCAGAACCTTTCATTTGAAAGATTACATAATTTGTTTTGAACCTACACATTCATTACTGAGTCAACAGATAATTCACTGAACATCCACCATGCATCACACCCTACACACTCATAGATGTTTGTAAACCTTGGTTTGTGATCAGACTTTAATTCAAGAAATATTTCTTGATTATGGGACTGGCATTATGATAGATTTCAGTAGGTTAAAGAAATAAGCTAAGCTTGGCCCTTGTACTCTAGACTTCTGTTGCTTGAAAATAATTCTTTAGCAGTTCTGGAAAAACACGTTATGTTCTTTTCCCTAACACAGATGCATACTGACATTTGTAAAGGCTATGTCCTGGGTTTTTGCTGTTTTTACCCCCTTCATATCTCCTCAGCCTGTGCCCTATGCCAAATGAAGCCAACCCTATGGTAACTTTGGTTTAACCAAAGGATATCACCATGGCCGAGATAATGTTTGGGTGATTTCTCTGCCCCCTCCTTCTTGAACTCTGTTCTCTGGCAGGGACTTTCTCACCCAACCCCCAGGATTATGGCTCCCCCTGGGGGCTTCTCCAGAGTTCTGGCTCTTAGGGGCCTGCAGGAACACCATTTTCCCTTTGCAATTTTGGTGGTGGAGGTGGTAATGACATCCTAATTTTACCACCCTCTAGGGCCTTACTCTCCATAGTTTGTTTCCCTAACCCAGTATGCATGCATCTGCCAGGAGTCTTTTCATTGGAACCATCCGGGGAATATTCTGCTTCTTATTGGGACCCTGGCTAATCAAAACACAAATGCTAAAGAAAACTTTGAAATCCAACCTCTTCTTCATTTTCCAGGCATGATCACTCTGGCCCAGAGAGGTTTTCGTTTGCCTGAGGTTACTCATCCTCTGGGAAGCATGGAAGCCAGCTCACCTTCCTCTCGAGTCCACACTCCTGGAACACCCCCAGGAGCCCCCACTGTGTGGGACTCATTTCCTCTATGGGGTCTGCGCTCCCAAACTTTGGACAATAGCCATTTCTGCAAGCTTTTGAGCCTGCAAGCTAAGGCCATGAATGAACCAAGTCATCCCCACAGAGCTTCATTAATTTTAAGGCAATTTAAGATTTCTGAGTCATGGGTTTCAGTCATTTAGACTTTACCAGCTGGTACTGTACTTGCCCACACACATTTTTCTTCAAAGATTGCATCTGTGTCTAGATGTGTGATTCTGCCCACTCTTCATCAATTTCTGAGAGAAATCAACCTCATAGAGTAATACATGAAGGCTATGCCATTTCCAGTTGCCATGAACATCTTAGTCTTTGCAGGAGGCCTCAATGGAATTAGCAGTCTGCTCCTGCAACCAGGCTCTATCCGCCAGAGACATGCACAATTCCAGACTCTATATCCAACACAATATTTTCCCTGGCCTCCCGGGCAAACTCAGTTATACCATATGGTGACTACACTCGCTGAATAATATTTAGCAACTTGATGAACAAGGACTGAATCATATCTCAACCATCTTGGCCAAATATTGTTTTATATAGCAACAGTATTAGTAATATATATGTTTTATTTTTTTACACTAGTACTTCCTGCTACACCCACTGAAAATTAAGAGCTAGACCTCACTGGAAGAGTTCTTGCTCATTAGCAATCTTCAGCTCAATATTGCATTGTATGTATGATACATTCAGAATGTCTGCTTTTTCTTTTCCTCCAGAACAGCTGCTGGGATTGAGCAATAGTCTCCCAGGGTAACGCAGCAGGGAATCCTGGGGCATTTCCCAGACATTGAAAACAAAGGCTCTGTAGCCAGGAGGAGGACAGGTCTTGAGTTCTCTTCCTCCCTCCAGGGAGAAACCCCCACCCCACACTGTCAGGATGTAGAGAACCTTAACAAGCCTTTGTGAGTGGGTTGCCCTGTGGCTGGATGATCTTTAGAAAGTCATTTTCCTCTCTGAGCCTCACTTCCATTGTTCAGAAAGAATAATGATGAAAGCCACTTCACATAGCACAAGAGCGCTGGGTCAGTGGTGTGGAATGTCCAGGCATGTTTCTGCTGTATATAAGAAATATGAGTAAAATGCAAACCTTACCTTTAATAAACTGACAAGATGAAAACAGGAAGGGGCAGAGATAATGTCAATACAATACGGCATGGCTAAGATAGAGGTAAGTTCACGGGAGAGGCACTTAGCTCAACACAAGATTTCCTGAAGTCGTTGATAGCCAAGATGAATCTGGAATGATCAACAAGATTTATGGAGCTAAGGATACATCAGCCAGTGAAGATCATGAACATTCATTACTAGAGAACATAATACATGGTACAAGGGTCAGGAAATAAAACCATATTTATAGCAATTAAAATATTAGTTATTATCACTACAGCATCTGTGTTTCACAAAAATCATAAAAGGATGTCTGTGAGACAAGCCCTGTGGTGCATCAGCAGCGGCTCATCTCTCCCGCTCCTGTGATAACCTTCGTTCCTATGTCCGTGGGAAATTCTTAGCTGTAGAATGTGGCATTTACCAGAACTGGGGAAAGCCATCCTACTTTTCCTGGATGCTCTTCCACACTCAGATCCCTAAAGAAAACAAGTCAGCATATTTATTCTTGGAGAAGCAGCAATGCCTTCCACACCCTTATGAGGTTTTTAATGGCCATGCAAACAGACATAAGGCACTGTGAATCACAGCTCATAAGGACTACATGGATTCTAAACTCTTAGGGCAGAAGAAATTATTGTTTGCTTAATGGTCTCGATTCTCACACATGCATGAGGACCCAGCACCATGACTCCATATTTCGGCACGGAGGGAGAGAAGGAGAAGACATAGCACTTTTACACACAGAGCTCCTAATCCGCTGAGAGAGGAAAGGGTACCTCTTTCAACAATGATAGAGTCATCACAGTTTGTTATAGAAATGTCATTGAATGAGGAGGTCATGCACATCAGGAAAGGAGATATATTGGGAGCCGGAGGACTTGAGATTCGTTCAACCCGTTTAATAAACGTCATCTTACTATGATCACTCCTCTGGATAAGGCTTCCTGGGTCACAGAGCAAGTCAGTAGCTACCCTGCATTGCTGCAGTTAGCTATTGCTGAGTAAAAAGCAAACCCAGCTCTTAGTGATATAAAACAACTGTCACTCCTTAGCTCAAGACTGCATGGGACAGACGGCAGAACTTAGGACATCTGGCGGCATTGTGCTGGCTGCTTGTGCTGCCTGGAGGATGGAGACTGCTTCACCCTCTGCCGGGGGCCTTGTCAGGATGGTTGGAAGGCTGGGCTACACTGTAACCCTCTCCCTCTCCAGGTACTTGTGGGGCCTTTCTCTGTGGTTTCCTAGCAGGTTTCTTGGTTGAACCCATTGCATGCCAGCTCAGGGCTCCAAAAGAAAAATGCAGAAGCTTCCATTTCCCCAGGGCAAGACCGAGAGCTTGGCATGTGTCATATCTGCCATTCTTGTTGGTTCAAGCAGCCTCGGTCTAGACCAGATTCAAGGGAAGGGAGCTAGCTCTGCCACCTAATGGGAAGTGTTGAAGAGTTGTGGCCATCACCGTCCTGGCACGTTTCTCTCTCTACTTTGGGTCACTCCATGTGCATTAGAAACTCATGTTGATCAATGGGACATGAAGGAATGTGGTGGTAGGATCCACTGTCCTGTGCCAGCTTCTGGCACAGTGATTGGCACATAGAAGGTGATCAGTCAACATAACTGAGCTAATTGACAAGAATGTGCTACTATATTTGTTGTTAGTGAATGAATTTCTCACACTGAACCTCCCAGGAAAGGTGCCAGGGGAATCTTATTGCAAAACTACCAGTTTATTGGGTTGACAAAGAGAACATTCAATTAAGGAGATTTTTCAGAACACAATGGAATCATTTTAGTTGTGAAATGTGGACTTAAAAAGTAATCATTTGGAAACATCCTACAAGCATTTGAAGACCGGTTGGCAGATATAGCTCCTTTCACTCAGGCACAGACTGAGAGTCCTTGGTGGGCACTGAAGAGCAGGGCACCTTCAGATCTGGGTCAATCCCAGGATCTTGTGGCCCAGTGCAAAGTCCAGGCTCTGTGTATAGCTCAAGGCATCTAAAAGACTGTCACTCACAGATCCATTCATCCAGCAAACAATGGTAACACCCACCAAGTGCCATCACCACCCTAAGCACTGAGGGTATAGAGGGAAGGACATGCCCTAGGTCTCAAGAACTTTTTTTTTTATCTCCAGAGGAGGGCAATCTGCCCATTCTTAGAGTCCAGGGAGATGCATGGGCATCCTGAGATGGTGGACCAAGATGGCAGCGGCAGAAAGCATTAGAGCAACCAAGCGAGAGGGAAAAAAGCTTGAAGGGTATCAGAGGTGTATCAATTCAGCGTGCGTCAACAGCTTTTAGTTTCTTCCTTTACCTGTCAAATGTTAACAATCCCACCCCAAGATTCTGATCCGCCACCCTAAAGAATGATAAAGTATGCAACTTTGAAATGGTTCCCTCTCACACCCTTGTGTAAAACCCTCCTGTTTCATTTGGGATGGCTCTGATGCCTCGTTTCTGGAGTGGCATAAGGGAAGTGGAATGCCATTAGCAAGATTAGGCTACCAAAGACTGACTGCCACTGGGCACAGCCTCACTGCCTGGCTCTTCTCTAGGGAAGCACGCTGCTAGGTCGGGAGCTGCCTTGTGCAGAAGCCCATGTGCCTGGGACGGGAGGAAGTGGTACCTTCAGTTGCACAGCCTTACAGGACCCGAGTCTGGCCAGGAATGACATGAGAGCCTCGGAAGTGGATCTGACCGCATTAGGAGACCACGTCCCGTCCAGCACCCCTACTATACACTTGTGAGTGACCCTGAAGCAGAGAACTCAGTTCTGCTAGACTCCTGACCCACAAAGGTAATCTGCGTTATGTTAAGTTTGAGAGCCAATTTGTTATGCAGCAATAGATAATTAACATGTATATAAACAAAGAATAAAATTCTAGCTAGTTCAACTACAAATCCCATGCACTTTCTTCTACACCATGTGATTTCTGGCCTGTGAGACTCTGTCCTCCAGGGCTCAGGGGGGCATCTGGACAGAAGAATGAAGTCTTGTGTTTCAGCTCACCATCACATGACCCTATGATCCGGTGCAGCCTCGCCTGCCCTCCTTGCAGCCTCTGGGTTTCCTCTTGACATGTTCATCTTTTGACCTGCCAGTGTTCTGCCCAGAGTCAAGGCTGGCTCAAATCTTTCCTTGTTTTATCTACCGGATGGAAAGATTCTTTTGCTTCTCCAAAGATTCCAAACACACACAGACACACACACACACACACACACACACACACACACACACAAATAGACGCATACTCTATGTATGTAGTATGTGTGTGCGTACGTGTATTTCCACCACTTTGTGCCAAGGACTAATCTAGAGAATAAAATGGCAAATCCTGTGTCTTTATTTAATTTACATTTATAATGGTAGTTTCTATAGTTGAGTTTATGGTAGGGTTATTTTGTGTAAATTGTGTGTACCTTATCTCTGTTATAAATTCTGAGATCAGAGATACAGACATTTTCTGTGGAATATATAACAGGGTCCCAAAGATGATAGAAGGCCATTGTGGAGAAAATTATGACCTCCCACAAATTGGTAGATTGAGGCGCTAACCTTCAAAGTAACTGGTTGTGGAGATAGGGCGACAGGGCCTTAGGATGTAGTTAAGGTTAACATAGGTCACTAGAGTGGGCCCTGATCCAAGAAGACAAGAGATCGCAAGGATGTACAAACACAGGGAGAACACCATGCAAGCACCCCAAGAGAGGCTGCAAGCCGAGCAGAGAGACCTATGGAGAAACCTACCCTGCTGACGCCTTGATCTTGGACTTTCAGCCTCCAAAACTGTGAGAAAATAAACGTCTGCTAATTAAGCCACCCAGTCTGTGTGTGCTGTTATGGCACCTCTAGCTGACTAATGCACTGTCATCGGACAAGAACCCAGCCAGGCTGTGCCAGAGAGTAAGTGGATCTGGAATCACACTGAACGGTCACAGGCACTGGGCTCAGACATGTCTGAGCTTGAATCTTACTTCTACCCTCTCCTAGCCAACCAAAGAAATTCCTCTTGGTGGGACCCCAGCTTTTCTTCTCTGTGAAATGGGGTTCGTCTTCTCTATGTTTCATGTTACATGAAGGAAGAGGTAAGGCAGTGTTCGCAAGGTGCTCGCTCGCCATGAACTAAATGCAGAAGAAAGCTTTATTTCTCTCCTTCTTTCTTTTCTTTCCTCCCCTAGAAGCAAACTAGGAAGGGTAACAGGACCAAACCAGTCATAGGGAGCCTGAAGCAACAAGACTTAATGACATGTATGCACAACTTATCTAAAATCTGGATACGTTCTTCATCATAGATATTTTTGGCTTCAAATTTTATGTCTTAAAACTATTCCTTCAAAAATCTATTGCCTTTATATGATAGTTTGGGGGCCCTCCCTTAGAGTTTTTGTACCAAAGACAAGTGTCACCCTCTCTGTACCCACATCTGGGCCCTGGATACCTAACTCATCAAGAAACCCGCCTTTGGCCAGAGTAAAAAGCTGACCAGGGTTCTTCTTGAATATCCTCAACTCCAAATGTCTGTGTGCCCCAGGTTCTGGAAGGCTGTGTATAGAATCCTTCAGTCTGCAATGACAGTCTAGTCATTTGGGAATTCAGTGACATGTAGACATCATGGTAACATTTTTTATATTTTCCTGGGAAGACCCTGAAAAGGGGGATCTGGTAAGGAGAAAGATGAACTAAGTAAAGGGTTTCTGAAGTGTGATCTTTGCCAGTTTAACCTGTGTTTTGCCTATTTCCTTGAGGAATTTTGGTGGACTTTGTGAAAAAGAGTATGCTAGTTGCAGCTGGATCTGACCAGGCTTTCCAATACTATTTCTGGAGAGATCCTTCATTTCTTTTTCTTTTTAAAATGCCTTTCTTAATGCATTATAGTTACACCTACTATGTTCCTCTCAACACAGTGAAATATATGTTATATGCATATGACATAATTTGCTCCATTTGAAACTCCAATTTGGATCCCTGTTTTCCATCTAGGAATCCCAGATGCTGCTGTTGACTTGCACACCTACACCTGCATGGTGAGGTTGAGAGCAGCTATAGGGAAAATCACAGCATCTGAGCATATCTTTAACCTTCTTGCCTAGTACAGGACCATTATGAAGGTGAAAAAGCAAAGAGACAGAGGGGGAAGCAGTAGAGAGAGAAGAGGGGAGGAGGAGGAAGATGCGGAAGAGGAGGAAGAGTCAGAGGAGAAAGAGGAGGAGCAGCAGAAGGAGGAGGAATTCCTACCAGTAGCAGTAGCATTGCGGTTGTACAGGTGATTAACGCCCATCTCCATCCACGCACTGAACAGGGGTCTCCACCTACAAGCTGCCTATGGCTTACAACTCTAAGAGCTCCATACTACGGTTTGCCATTTTGAGGAAGCAAAAACTAAGGCTTAAAGAGATTACACATTTTACCTAAGTCACAGAGCTGCGAAACTTCAAAGGAAGTACTCAGTCAACAGTTCTTGGTTGACTTTTGCATTGAAAACTTTTCTAGATGTGGTTTCCCTAGTGTCTGCCAGGGATATAACCTTGGAGTCACTATGGGGCTGTACCATTTAGAAAGCTGTTTACTTCCTGGAATCAAATCCCTTATAAGTCACATTTGCTAGCAAGCTCTTTTATTGAATGATATAAAATTTCACGTTGCCCCAAGTACAACAATTATACTTCCATATATTTCTTATTGCATAAATGGAAAAAAACCATTATGAAGCCAGTATTTGTTTACACTTTTTGCATTTTATTCACCACAAAAGCATGTGCGCATATTTGCATACTGGAAGAGAACTGCACAGACAGGAGTCAGGCTCACCACTGATTCCTCTCACAGTCCACTGAGCAGATTGCCTCTTGCTGAACTTGGTGCACTCCAAGTCCACCTGGGGACTCCGCTTTTCCAGACTTCACCTTTTTGTTCAGATACGCTTCCCTGTTTTGAGCTGTTAACGCTATATTCAAATTTATCCTGGGCACAGGGCCCCGGACACATGACCCCCAAATTATCCTAAATTTAAAGTGATATTCAGAAGGGACTAGAAACAAGTGAAGGGACAAAAGTAGAGAGGACACAGGGGAATAGGGAAGAGCACCGTAACATTAAAGGGTCACAGGATGTGCACACTGAGTTACTGGGTGTATGCTCATAGGCTCCAATCTCCTTAAAATGAAGATTCTTCTACTAAGGATAATAATGAAAACAAACTTTAACGAGTTCTTGTGACAATTAAATGAGGCAGAAAACATAGGTGCTTTGTATCCTGGCAAAGCCGATACGTTTGTTAATTTTTATAAACCTTAATCTAAGATCTCGGGACTGTTCAAAGCCAAGGGGCTAATGGGCTGAATTGAGGCCTGATTGTGGTGGACATTTGACTCACTCTGGTCCAGACGTTGGTCCACCTGGGAGATGCCCACTGTTTACACACCAAAGGTTGAACTGTAGAAGATGAATCTTCAGAGACCCTTTGAACAAGCCATTATGAGAAAGGCACTGCTGTCTCCATTCCCCTGAAGAAGCACAAAGCTGAGGAAGGGCATGCATTGGAGCTCTGAGGCTTGGAAGCAGGGGGCTGCTCCAGGCCCAGGAAGCTCTGCCCCGCAGTACTTGTGTGGGCAGGGGTGGACTTACCAGAACACCCTTCAGGCAGACCCTTTTACAGTAACCTTTCTCTGTAGATTTTATGTAAATTTGTAGGACTTCCTGGCTGGCTGGTTCCTTGTACCTATTTTCAGTTTTCTCTACCGGCTGTTCTCTACTGGCTGTGAGCAATCCTCAACAGGATGGAAAATTCCCATAGGTTGGGTTTCCAGCACTCTAACTGAAGAACAACAACAGAAAAGCTCTGGCATCTCACTCAATTGTGAGCAAGGCACAATTATTATCCCTACAGGAGAAGGAGAGATGCAAACCCACAGCCTACAAAAGAAATAGTTCCAACCTGGCCATTCATCCGAAGAGAGAAACGCATCCCCTAGCTAGCCACAGTAAAACCAACCAACCAACCCTAGGACAAACACAACACTAATGGTGTACTAGAAATCACCTTGTAAATAAGAAGCTGTTTCCCAAACATGAGCTGCTTTAAGGGGAAAAAAGAGAGAGAAGAAAATGAGAAAGGAAATCACCGTTACAGGAGGATTTTAAGCGGTCTGTTTAAGCTGAAGGCTTAGTCAACTCTAGAAAACCTGATGACAGGTAGAATGATGTAGTGAAAAATCAGTTTCAGAATTAACTTACTGTCCTGTACCCTTTCTCGCCCACACACACGCACACACACACACACTGCCTTCAGGGGTGCTGAACATGGGCTACAGTCATGGAATTGAATTCCTTACTCTTCTCTGGGACCTGGTTCTTTCTTCTTTGAAGTGGGAATAACAATTGGAAGTGTATCAGAAACAGAGGCACAGACCTGACTGGCTTAGCACTCCAAAAGCATAAAGTCTCGATGTTATTGAAGTTAGTGATAGAGAAGATTTCCAAGTCAAGGGTCTATTTGACAGGGAGCTAATATAGCCAAAGACTAGAAGCAGGCTACAAGCCTCATCACCACCCGATGTGACTCTCGGTATCCCGACTCCGTACAGCTGAGGGTTACAGTGAACCTGGCCAAGTGTGGCCCATGGGCTGAGTAATGAAGGTAGGCACGTCTCCCTTTGGCCTTCTCCATCTTCACACAGATGGATCTGAAAATCGTTTTCCAGAGTCAGCACAAGGCTTAAGGAAGACAACAAGGGGATGGAAAGATTAATGTGACATTAATGGTAGAGCCTAAGGTGACAGTGAAGAACTCAGTTTTAGACAGGGGTCCTCCTAAAACATGTTATGGAGCAGGATGTTAGAATGGTATCCTGACTTCTTTTCCCACACATCGATGAGTTCAGTCTTGCCTGAATAAGCGATGCACTTACCTTCTTAGCTGTCTTTACTTAATCAGAAACTAGGTAATCTGTAGATTTCATCATGGGAAGTAACCAGATTGCAATTCAGGCATTAATACTACAAACTTCCTCTTATCTGCCAAGTGCACCCCAAGCCTCCTTGGTCTTGAACGTGCTATTTAAAATTAAGGTATCCTCAAAGACAAATAGGAGAACTTGGGGAAAAGCCCTTGAACTGAGGGAGTACATCAAGGCAGAGGGAATCCTAGAAAGGACTCTAGGGCAACAAGGAGAAGGACATAAGCCAAGTCACAGGTACAGAGGGAGGCCTCTGGAGTGGTGAGAAGCCAGTGGGTGTGCAGCCAAATAGAGGGAGAGAAGAAACTGGGAAGCTCTTGAATGCCAGTCCAGTGAGTTAAGCCCCAGGCTCCACGTACAGCCAAGACTGATGCTATGGTCTGGATGACAACGTCTCCGTGAAGTTCATACGTTGAAAGTCAAATCCCACTGTGACAGTATCAAGAGGTGGAGCCTTTGGGAGGTGACTGCGCTAGATGATGGAGACCTCATGAATGAGATCAGCACCCTTACACAGCAGTCCCCAGAGGGCTGCCTTGCCTCCTCCAGTACGTGAGGGCACAGTGTAGAGGTACCACCTGTAAGCCAGAACTCCAGTCTTCACAAGACACCTGCCAGTGCTTTGATCTTAGACTTCTCAACTCCAGAATTGTGAGAAATGAATTTATGCTGCTTATGAGCCGCCAGGTTCGTGATATTTTGTTATTGCAACCCAAATGGACTAAGACTACTGACTGCATTCCGTAGCCCTTCAGGGTACATTCACAGACATCTCAATGGAAACAGAATAGTCTGGAGTCGAAGAGGCCATAATCTGACATCAGTGTGAGGTGGTACTCTCTACAACTCATCCTGGAAGGTTGTCACAGACATTCATGACCAGGCATGGTACTCTAAGAGCTAAGATAAATGAATACCATCACCTGTGGTAGACATTAGTTCTAAAGAGAGAGAATCATCTTAAAAACCCTTCCCAAAAAACATTTGCTCAACAAATATAGCCCTTAGCCTAAAGCTTCACACTAGCAGGCATCCAGTATATGTGTGTTAAATGAAAAAACTAATGAGCAATGATGTGAATGGAGGAGTATTTAAATGTATATCAGGACAGAGAATGTTCTAGAAAGCATGCATATTAGTCTACTGACCTAAAAAAACTGGATTTGACTATCCTACTAGAGTAGACTGACTAAAAATGTATTTCTTTATAATTATGCAATCCTTACTTTAATTGACTCATAATATTTTAGCATAATTACATACCTGTATTTGTTATTGTTATGAACATTCCTTCTTCCTTTTCTCCTCCTTTTCTTCTTGCATGTTGGATTGCTTTCCATGCATGTATTCCAACAACAACAATAATAGTGACTAGTTTCTATTGTGTACTGGTCACTGTGCTAGTGGCTTTATAGATACCGTCCATAATTTTCATGTGTTGGAAAATTTCAGATCATAATTCCACTTTACAGATTATGATATTCTAAATCATCCAAGATCAGAAGGCTGAAAAGTGAATAAATGTAGATTGCCACTAACCTTCCTACCACATGTTTGTTTTTTTTTTAACTTGAGAAGAATTTCTGAGTCAATAGGCATAGCAAATATTTAAGGCCCATGGCATAAATTATCTCGTTTATCCTGCACTACAATAGCTTCATGCATTTGATCAACAAACGTGGAACTCAGCCACAAATTTAGCCTTTGAGAAGGGGCAGGACCACTGCTGCTATATAATTTTATCAGAAGTAATAAACTCACTATCAATCACGGATAGCATCAGTCACAGATCACTATAAACTTAGCATTGCTTATTCAGTTTAAGCTACAGTGCTCTTTTCTCTTGGAAGTACAATGGTATTAACTCCATGTGACCCCCTGCGTGATCTTCATAAAACCCCAATACAATCATATCACTTCCCTCTTCTCTATCTTGAAGACCACGGTCTTCAGCTGCATCAACCAGCCCCTTCTCAATCGAATCCCAACCAGTTTACGGGCCACAGGCTTGGCCACTGCTGCCACTCCACCAATACTGGAGCCTGGTGAGTTACTAGAAGTTCAGAACATCCCACTCCTTTGGTTTTGTACATTCCTTCCCTCTGCCTGAAATGCCAGCAACAATCTCTTATTCATATTATTTTATGACTCATAGGACTACTTCAAGGTCCACAAAGAAAGGAAATAAGTTTTTTAAAATCAGGTATCTGCATATCCAGTGTCTGCTGTAGGTTTCAATAAATATTTGCTCTGCATTAACTCAAGGTTAAAAACAGAAAACACATTTTCTGGGAAAACTCCCTAAAGTCCAGGAAAATTTGTCCCTTCTCTATGCTCCCTGGAGGCCCTGATATTCAAAGTGCCACACTGTTACACAATGGAATTATTTGTTTCCCAGTCTTTCTCTAGGGCTAGACTGAGCTCTTGGGTTGCAGAGACAATTCTTACTCATACTTGGATCCCTAACACCCAGCTCAGGGACCAACATAAAGTAAACCTTCATAGATTTGCTGGTACTACAAACAGAATTCTGAAGCAATCTTGTGAGGTGAGCAGGGCTGCATTATGCTTCTCATTTTACAAACAAGAAAAAAAAAAGTCCTGACTCAATCTCCATTTGAAATCAAAGGCCAGTGCCATAACACAGATCTCCCAAGCCCCTGACAAAGCTCTTTTGATGGGCACCAAACAGAAGCCATGCACCTGTCTTTCAGACCCATCAATAGAGGTTGTTTTGGGGGCTCTTTCTGGTGCTGGCCAAGTATCTTGGGATAGACTGAATTAAAGGTCCCCAGCTCGTCTGTGGTCACATTGTGAGCCTGGTGGAATCACCTATTCCCCTGGGATCAGGGATTGAGTCCAACCAAGTCTGTATGTAGGCCATATGATGTGAGATATGCCAGAAGGCAGGGTGCATGCGCGGGGGGGGGGGGGGGCGACTTTACCTACTTTACAAATTATACTCTAGGATGCAGGCAGTCCTCTCTACAACCCTGACCAACCACCAGGAACTTCTGATCACTATGGTGACCCTGTTGTACCAGGTGGGCATAATTGTAAACAGTTCTCTTTTTCAAAAGTATGCTACCGCGAGCAATTAATGATATAACACCTTCCCCACAAGAAGTGCAACACACAGGCAAAAGTTGAGAGGGCTCCCAGACTCCTCGCAACAACCCTTCCCAAGGCCTGTGCCTCTTTTTAAATTTTTCCCAACTACATTGCCTCTCATATGCAAGGATACATGAGGTAAAATTGAGATGTCCAAAATCCGAACGGGCCCCTTTTCCCGTGTTCTTGCCCAATTCAGTCATCTGGAACCTTCCTAGGAAATAAACAATAATCCCCGGTGAAACTGCGGTCATCCTGAAGCCAGCATTGAATGAATTTGTGGTGCCTGGGCTTGGGCTTTGGTACCCTGACTGGGAGCCAACAGCGGTGTGGGTGCAAAGGTGGGTATCCCTCCAAGGTACTCTGGGGATTGTCCAGGAGAGGACGAATTATTGATTAAATTTTTCTAAATCAAAAGGTGCTGAAAATACTCCAAGCCCAAGCTGGGTAGCGGGGAAGCGGCGGGGAGGCACTGACACTAGCTAAAAGTCAGCAATAGATTTCTGTTTAAATGAGAAGTGTGGGAGGGAGATAATGAAACTAATTCTTGAAACCCCAGGCAGCAATACTAGTGCAAGTACATTCTTTAGAAACAGCGGAGCTGCTGCAGCAGATCAGTGCAACATCGGAAATCAGGGAGCTTGATGCCTAGAGGAGGATGCCTGGCATTCCGGTGGAAAAGGCAAGGGATATGAACTAGGTCTGGAGAAGATCTGGGGGACCCGGGAACGGGTGGTGGCTAGGTGACTGAGGCCGGGCACCTCCTGCCCAGCACCCTCAACGCAGCGCACAACAGCTCCAGGCGCGCGGCGGCACCCCGGGACGCGGAAGGATATTGCACTTTGTTTACCTCTCCGGTGCAGCGCCAGAGAGCTGCGAGGCCAGAGCCTGCGCCCCCGGTCGGGAGCTGTAATGGCAGTGGCTGCAGCCGCGCCGCGGGCTGGCGAGGGGAGCCGCCCGATGACTGGCAGCGGCGAGGCTGATTGATGGGCGCTGTGTTCAATGAGGGGGCCCGGGCGGGGGCGGGGCGGGGCCGGCTCAGGGTCGAGCCAGTCGCGGGTGCGGCTGGGGGGGCGGGGGCTCCGTGGAAATGTGTCGGTGACATTGAATGGGGAGACCGAGTGCGAGCGAGGTGCGCGCGCGCGCGCGCGCGAGCGCGCACATACACGCGCACTCACAACCCAGCTCGCTCCGAGATCCCCGGCCACGTAAGTAACTATTAATACCGCCTCGCCGGGAGATGCGGGCGTGCTGAGCGCCAGGATTGGCCTCGGGCGCCGTCGGCCAGCCCCTTTAATTTTTAAATACACAGTCCTCTCTTACCTCTGGGTGGCAAGAAAAAAAAAATAAAGGAAGAAAAGCCGTCAATTTTCTCCAAAACAAACCCCTCTGGGCAATTTGGGTTGAGGGCAAGGGGAGTCGGAGTGGTTGCAAATTACTCCAAGGCAAGATCCAGTTCTCCAGCGAGAAAGGAACGCCGCGGGCTGGCAGGACCGGGAAAGCTTCCCCTACCAGCTCCTGCAGGACCCCCGGAAGCTCGTGCCAGGGAAATCGGAGACCATTGATCCTCCTAGGTCCCTTTCCGCACTTCTCGCTTCGTTCGGAGGAAGATCGGGAACGCGAGCGAGCGGCTACAGCATGAGCCTGTGCTGACCTCCGCGCGGCGGGCCAAGCCCTGGGCTTTGTCGCCGTACCTGCGCCCGCCAGGAAGGCAACTCTGCCCAGCTTTTGCAATCTTTTGTTGGCAGCGCTGACCGCTCCAAGTTAAATGATTCCTTGCTATTTTTCTTTTTTTGTGTTTGTTTAATTTTTGGAGAGCTCTTGCGATCTTGGAAAAGCCTCAGACGCCATCTACAGTTAAAACGTAGGTAACTGCCCTCTCTGGCACCCCCCCTTCCACGCCCCCCACCCTTTCCACCAAAAAAGGGGGTGCAGCGAGGATTCTGGCTGCCGTGCGTCGCGAGCCGGTAGATCCGTGCTTATTTCCTTTTTGTTTGGTTTCTAACGCGTGGAGACTGAGCCTCTGCCTCGCGCTTCCCGAAGACTGCACAAACTACCGCAGGGCTTCTCCGCCCCGTCTGCGATTCGGAAGGCTGCCTGGGGTTCGTTTCAAGAAACCCGGCGCTTCAACTCCCCACCTGAGCATTCCAGGCACTCATCTATATCCAGTTTGGAAAAAAGAGAGCGAAAAACTAAACGTGCGGCGATTCTGCACATCTCTGTCTGCTTTGGGGTAACAAAAGGACCGGAGTTGCCTGTCGACGGAGCACCACCCCCGGGAGCCGGCTCAGAGCGGACTGAGAGCTCGCGGAGCCCAGCTGGGGGCTTCCAACTCTTTCTCCGCTTACCCCTTCTACATCCCCTCCCCTCTTGTTCATTTTTATATCCGTGGCACAGAGGCGTCTGCAGCCGCACTCGCCCGCGACTCATCTCTCCAGCGGGTTTTTTTTTTTTTTTGATCGTGTGCGATCCCCACACTCATGAACATACACAGGTCTACCCCCATCACAATAGCGAGGTATGGGAGATCGCGGAACAAAACCCAGGATTTCGAAGAGTTATCGTCTATAAGGTCCGCCGAACCCAGCCAGAGTTTCAGCCCGAACCTCGGTTCCCCGAGCCCGCCGGAGACTCCGAACTTGTCGCATTGCGTTTCTTGCATCGGGAAATACTTATTGTTGGAACCTCTGGAGGGAGACCACGTTTTTCGTGCTGTGCATCTGCACAGCGGAGAGGAGCTGGTGTGCAAGGTAAAGAGCTTGGTTTGATTTTTGCTTTTTGTCTTTTGTAAAGGTTCCCCGGCCCTTTGGAAGTGGCCGGAGGGGGGCGGGAGGTCGCCAAGCCCTCGACCCTTGGGGAGGGCGATTCGCGGGATTATTATCCGTGGCCTTGTTAAATGAGTTTGTTTATTTGTCCATGTTGGACTAGTTGCGAAGTTTTTAGACCATTGCAGACAATGGGGCGGGCTGCAGCGGGGGCGATTTTGGGAGAGCCCGGGGAGGGGAGGGGAGGGCGGCGAGACTGCGCGGGGGCACGGACGCGCGGGCTCCCCGAGGCTTGTGCAGCTCGGTGCGCGGGGCCGGCTGCCGCTGCCCAGGGGATTTCTGCCTGGGTCGATCCCCTCCCCTCCCCACCCGGATAGGGAATCCCCCCTGGTCTTTTAAGTCACTGGTGGTGGCTTGGTTCCTTTAGCAGCCATTGTTCTGAGCAGCGTGCAGGTGTTAAACCTTTGTTCCAAAGGTGCCATTTAAAAGCTACACACAGAGGTATCCCCTCCGGAAGAGCCAAGGGCCCCTTCGCAGAGGACTTTACAAAGACCTTTTTTCTGCCTGGAGCCTGGAAAGTAGGGTTTGGGTGGAAATCCCAGCCACCAGCTCACCTTGGGTCTTTCTTGTCTGTTTTTTCTCATCTTGACTATCTTGCCTGCACGTTTCGCAGGTGCTTATCCCCCTGCTCCCCCCACACCTTTGCCTGCAAGGTTTCAGGGCTAACGTTTGGAAACCCCTGAATTTGCAGCGCTGATAACAAGATGGACAGTTCAGTTTCCTTTTTGTCTTTGACCCTGAACTGGCTTATCTGTGTGTGTCTGTGTCTTTGTGTGTACTCAGGGCATCAGAGGAGGGGATAAGGAGGGGAATTTTGCAAAAAAAAAAAAAAAAAAAAGAATTTTTTCCTAAGACTACAGTAAGACATCCTGCTACCCAGAATTGGACATAGATCAAGAATTCATTCTTACTTAATTTTGGATTTGCTCAGGTTTGTTTCTTGAGGGGGGGCAGTATAGAGGGGAGTGGGGATCCATGCTGCCTTTGAAATGGGCGCTGTCCTGCACAGCTGTGTTACAAATAATGCATCACACTTTTCCCATTAACCAGAGTGGGCTTTGTGAAACAGCCTTAATTCATACTGGACTGGAGTATTTCATAGCAAAAACTGGGTTGATGGAGATCTCTGGTTAGTTTTGTGATTGTTCAATTCAGACCTTAGGGGAAATCAGACTCTTTAAATATTGCTCCTTGCTTGTACCAAACATTTGGCATTGTTTATCTTTTCCAAGTTATAGAGATTCAGAGCAACTGCGCCCGGTTTACCAAAATTCAGTAGGTGGCTCAGAGCTGGACTGAATTCTCCGAAGTCCTGCAAGGTTGCACAATAGGATAGGCATCCTCTGTAATGAATGAATTCCTGAGAATTCACTGCCACTCTGCTATGAAATATGCACATCACCCAGCAGTGAGTGTTTTCACTCCTTTTGCTCAACTTCAGTGTAGCATTTTAATATTTTTCCAAGGCTGAAGGCTGGCAATGCTTTTAAGTAAAGAAACTGCAACCAAATTCTGCAGGAACATCTTGCTGGTATTTCTTTGTTTAAAATCAAAGATGATTCTGGCCTCTGCTCGCTCTTTCTCCCTTCAGATCCTTTGAGACATATTTTACTGTGGGCTGACCTTTCAGTGTCATTTACACACTTGCTCTCTGGCCTAAAACTGTACTTAATCTGCTGGTTTACTTATTGCAAAGATTGAATCAGCCCCTCACCAATTACAGTGAGGCTGCAAGTGGATTTAAGTGCAGTATCATTGTTCTGCTTGACAGAGGTCATCCCTGTGCGACACAGCAGCTTCTGTTGTCCTGCCTTTCTACCAGAGGTGATATGGGTGACTTCTGCAAACATAGCTGTGTATATCCTAGGGAGCTCCAAGTGAGTTTTACAGGCTGCTTCTATGAACTGCCCTGAGATACACCCTGCCAGTACTTAGCTCTTTTCCAGGATCAGTGAGATCTACACAGTGAATCATATTCCTTTTTATGTCTTGGAATATAGGTTCATGTTACGTAGCTCTGTGTTAACCCATGAAAAAATTTCTATAAAAACAGACAAATGCAAAGGTGTTGTTCAACACAGAAGACAATACAGAGAATTCTGCAGGATGTGCTGTGGGGAGAGGGATTCCAGGGACATTTAAACAAAATGACCCAGCCTGTTATTGTCTCCCATGTGCCTACTTTGACTAGGCAAGTGGAGGAAGTAGCTTTGGGGGGGAGTCTTCAGCTGTATCATTTTCATAGAAATGTTGGTAGCTACTGTGCAGATTGACATAATTACTATCTTGGCAGAAAGGGCACTTTTTTTTCTTTTTGCAAACATTATTAATGATGGCCTAATCTTATGGCCTTATCTGAACTGTCACATTATGTAACTAAGGCTCCAAATTAAACATTTAAAAGAAGCTGGCAACCAGGCTTAAGGCTTGATTTTGCTCTTGAAGGTGATGGTTTAAATACCAATCCAAGCCCGTAAATGCCTGTTACAGCTACTAATAAAAGTTTGGCTCCTTCCCATTTGGGAAAGCATAAGTACTTTTATTTTTCATTTTCTGTCCACCATCTTGGAATTTGGTCTCTTCTACAAAAGGTATAGATGACTGTATTTGCAGCTGCCACAAATGGGTTTTGTTTTGTTTTTTTAAAATTCTACGTCCATTCAGTTTTTCAGCAGTGGGGAAGGATTATAGGCTAACTGTGCTGAGCCCAAAGCACCTTTTATTGTTTAAAAAGGCAACTGGAAGCAGGAAGTATATTGTAAATAATCATAACTTGAGGCCCTGGTGGCAGAACCCGCAGCCTGACGCTTCAGAGCGGGTCAGGCTCATTATGTAACAGCGTGTTGGCAGTGGCCACTGCAAAGGGTTATTCCTCTACGAAGTGTCTGAGGCTTCTCCAGGTTCCGTTGCCTGCAGTCTGGGTGTTGAAGTTGACTCGAGCATTTCAGATTCCTAATTGAACGGGCCTCTGAGGTCACTGCTCTGAGGTCATCGTTTGACAGTATCAGGGTGTGATTTGTGGTCTCTGGAGAGGCTCAAGTATTCATTCTTAAATACTAGGTGCAGTGGCAGCAGCTGTGCGCGCCTGCGCTGCCTCATTATGGTTCATTCACAACGAAGCTGTTAACTCTGCTTCCTCAGCCCTAGTTAGCACCAGCCCCCTTGAGGTTCGTATTGTCCCGGTTTGACTCACAGATCTTTTTTTTTATGCTGAGAGTGATTGAACTCTTGGATTCTTAAATGGCAACCTGTGTCCCTGAATGGGCTCCAGAAGGCCTGAGATCCCTTTATAGGGAATCTAATATTCTGCATGCATTTAAGCTGGATGTCGTCAGCAAAAAGGAACAGAATATTAGTCGGATTCCTGGGTGGAATCAGGATCCAGAAAAATTAACAGTGTCTAAATAGATGTCTTCAATTGGTAGAGGGGAGAACCAGTAATCTTGTGCCCTTTATCCATCCTGTCCAGGTTAGGGTGGCCGAGCCAGGATTAGCATCCAGGTGGGTGGTTTATGTACCTGCGTTTTCAACCCACACTGCAAAATGATGACCATGGACAGTATGTTCTAACAAAAACAGGGATTTAAGAGGCTCAGTGATTGCAGATTGATGACATGAATTGTGCTGTTGGGGTATTTCTCAGGTGGATTCTGCTGAGCCATGCACCCTTCACCTGCCCCTCATTCAGCACACCCCTGGTAGACTCCTCACCCTTATCCCCAGGAAACTAAGAAACCCACGTCCAAGCCCTGGCGCTTGTACTGCTGGTTTAGCTTAGGTCCTGAAATGAATGAAAGCTGCCTTTCTAACCTCAGAAATTCCCTGTAGCGTTCATTTCTGTTAAGTCTGTTTCAAAAAGTATTGATGGTTCTTTTTTTTTAAGCAACAATGAGGTGGTAATTCACAGACTAATTCTGATTCATGGAAAATGATTGCGTAACTGGTTCATTGAGTTAGGTATCGGTGGAGGGAAGTAGGATGCCAGAAGGCTCCTCCACTGACAAGGCCTGCATCCTGTTCCCAGCTCTGCCACTGGGGACACACGTTCTCTTTCCTTCTCTGAGCCTTGGTTTGCATGTCTGTAAAATGAACATTGAATTTAGAAGACCATTAGGCCAGACCAGGTATGAGGGTATTAGTTGCTGTTATCGGGTGCCTGTTGATATGCTTTTTTTGTTCTTTCTCTAATCTTTGAAGGCAAATAAGGTTTTGTCTGTGTTGCTTGGAGTGGGTCACTTTCTGATTTGGCCTTAGTACTTCAATAAACAGACTCCTGGGCTAAAAGGGAAAAAAATTAAAACAACATTTGTACATTGTCTTCGTGTTTTCTCTTACAATCCTCTCAACACCAAGTGAAGAATCATTTGTTTATTTTTCACATGACAACTTGGAGGATCAGAGACATGAAGTGACTAGTTCAGTGCCACACAGCTGACCGCAGGCAGGTCTGCCATGGTCGGGTCCAGGTTCAGTACACTGTCATCCTACGCACATGCCTGTGGGAGGTATCTCTGACTTGGGTCTTGTTGCTCCTGCCCTAGGTGTTTGAGATCAGCTGCTACCAGGAGTCCCTGGCCCCCTGCTTTTGCTTGTCCGCCCACAGCAACATCAACCAAATCACGGAAATCCTCCTGGGTGAGACCAAAGCCTATGTGTTCTTTGAGCGAAGCTATGGGGACATGCATTCCTTCGTGCGCACCTGCAAGAAGCTGAGGGAGGAGGAGGCAGCCAGACTGTTCTACCAGATCGCCTCGGCCGTGGCCCACTGCCATGACGGGGGCTTGGTGCTGCGAGACCTCAAGCTGCGGAAATTCATCTTCAAGGACGAAGAGCGGTAAGGTCCAGTGTTGTCCACATGCACATGACAGGCCGGGATGACGTTTGTTGCAGCCTGTTGTCCTGATGCAAGGAAGGAGACTTAGGAGGTCACAGAGCAGAGCGCTGCAGTGTTTAAGTGGCATTGACAACAAGTAGCCCTTGTTCTAAGGTCTCATCCAGTGTTCAAAGGACAGGTATTGGTTTAATCGGGGACCTGGTATATGTATGGTTTGCTGTCATGAACTCTGAAGGTACCTGAAAATCCTTGTGACATTTTCAAAGTCACCAAAGGCGGGACTTGGAAAATTCTATACCATCAGAACACTCACTGCCTAGAGTCAGTTGTTTATAATTCATTCACTCCTTCAATAGCTCTTTGCTCAACATTTTATGTATGAATCACAATTCTCAACACTATGAATAGCAAGATGAATTTCACTGCCATGTGAAAGTGTTACACCTCTTAGCAGAGGTGAGTACTGGGTCCCCGAGAACAGGGGTGGCTCAGTTCTAACTAGGACTTGTGAGATGAACATATTATGTGCCCTGTGGGCAGGGTCACCCTCCAGGTGAGGAGGGGCAGATGTAAATGCACTGTGAAAGGATGCTGGGCACCTGGAGTCCATTCATTTTCTGCCATTAACTCATTACCTTCTGGTTAGCAGGCTGCACTGGGGCTTGCAGTCTCTTCCAGCTGACTTTGGTTGTACAAACTCCTTTGAGTCACTTTTTTTTTTTTAAGAATGTTTTTTTCAAAGCATGAAAGCCACGTTCATGGTCACTGCATTCTAGTAATTATTTAAGTGTCTCTACACATCCACTGTCAGGATTCTTAGGACCACCCTTAGTACATTCTCTTTCCTGCCAGTGACGTAGAAGACCCACAGGTCTTAGGGTAGAGCATCTGGTGGCAGGGCTGTTGATGCCCTTGGCCATTCAGTCACCTGACCAGCATTTTTTGAGTGCCTTCTGTGTGTCTGGCGTGGACCTTGTGTTCAGAGCTAGTTGGCCATCCAGCCCAGTGCCCTGTGATAATTTTAAGTGATTGCTTATAGAAATCTAAGGACATCCAGAAGAGTGAGATCCAGTGATACGAGCTTTTTTATTTTTATTACTTTTATGTACTTTTTAACCTCCCTGGTTTGAACCAATTGGGAAGTTAGTGTCTGACGAGCACATTGGCATGGACAAAGGAAAAGGGCCTGCATTACTTAACCCAAATGGCATCTTTCATGGGTGTTTATAATCCAGCTGCATATGCAGAAGCGCAGAGGGCGTCTGGGCTTCCTGGGCCTGCAGAGGTTGGTGGCTTTTCCATATTTTTATGCACAGAGGGGAAGCATTGGCAGCTAGTCTCCTGGGCTTTGATTGTGATGCCTTCACCTTTACTGAGAAACCGAAGAAGGGGGAGTCTCCTAAGATGAGTGTGAGGGTGATGCTTACACATTCTGCTCTACTGCCCAGATGTGTGTGTCCTTGGAGCCTGGAGACCCAGGACCTTCTCCTGGTCTCGACTTCAATGACCCTTGTGACCTTGGACTACCCTGCTCCCAACACACACACTATTTCTCATCCTTCTGTTGTCGTGGTTCTGTTATACTGACTCTAAGTTCTTTTCAAGTTAGAACACTCAGGCATATGTGTCTTTGAATATTCTCATTTGAAAGATATTATATATAGACTTCCAGCTAAATACTGACACAGGTGTAATCTTTGCCCCTCTGTGTTTCACCTTTCTTTGGAGAATTAATAACCTCACAAAAATAAGAGAGAACATTTTTTGGCCTCTTACTTTATGGTTATAGTATAGCTTACTTTATTCTGATAAAGTTGGAGTGGTAAGTGTGGTTGGGTCCACTTTGGTGTGAAGCGCTATGAAATGCAGAATGGTGAAGTTTCTTGGTGCAGCCAAGAAAGAGCAGAAATGAGATGAGATTCTCCATCAAGGCAGCTCAGCTCTCGAGAAATGTGTTTGCCTGGTGGTTGGGCGAGGAGCTGTGTGCACCCCCAGGCCCCTGACCTCTCGAATCGGGATCTGTGCATGTATGCGTCACCTTTGATGTGGTCTCCTTGGAGAGGGTTTCCAGGCGTAGATGAGTATTGGGTGGCATGTCCAGGGATAGCAACTGTGTGTTCTTAGGTGAATCTGAGTAGGGTGGATGTCCCCATGTCATATACTATGGGAGCAGGAGTGGACATGAGGTTCCAGGGGACCATACTTCCTCCCTCCTTTGGCTCCCAGGAGGGGACAGTGCTTCCTTCGGTGTGGACAACTAGTTGGAAGCAGATCATAGCCCAAGTCAGACCTCAGGGTCTCCACTGCAGACTTATCTCCCAGTCCTTGCGTCTTTTTGAGATTTGTAAGGATACTGAGGACAGGCGTGGCAGAGCCAGAATCCTTGATGACCCTGGGCCTGGGGAAGAAATACCAAGATGCAAGGAGCTGTTCAACTAAGGAGTAGGGTCTCTGACACTCAGTCTGGAGTTGCATTTGACCAGTGGAAGAGCGTGAGAGTCCTCAGAGAGATCTAGAAGGGAGCGTGCCTTGTCACCAGGAGACCAGTGCAGTACATTGGAGCAGATGAGTCAAAGGAAAGTGTGGAATTTGAATTGAAGTCTGGTCTCATGCGAGACTGGCAGGAGAGCACCCCTGGCCACACAGCCCTGTGGGACCCTCAGGGAGAGCTGCATTCCTGTCCAACTGGCAGGGTGACTGGGTCGCGCAGGGGTTCAAAGAGCCTGCTCAAAGTCACCGCCAGTCTGCCGGATTGGGGTCCTCTCAGTCCTTTAGAGCACTCTCCCTGTGCCTGCATCATGCTGTGGCCCCCGTGGACTTGCCACTGGGATAGGACAAGTGTTTCTGTCTGGGCAGGCTTACCAAGGTCCTGTCTGTGTTCAAGGACATTCTAAGCATTCCCAGCAGCAGCTTATAGGGCCTTTTTTCCACACCGGGCTCAGCCCTTTGTGAAAGGGGACTGATGCTAGTAGCCCTTTTGCTTCCTGTCGCTGTTGTGCTTTTATAGCCTCTTCATTTCAGAATGTGAAACCTCTGGTTTTATCACACAGCATGCTTCTCCTCTCTGCTTCCTGGACTTATCAGGTTTCACAGAAGAGTCTGTTATTTGGCCTGGGGAGTGGCCTGCTTGCAGCAGGTGCCAGTGCTTCCTGAGGGGAACCTCATCTCGCTGGACCCTGCTGCTGGGAGCTCTCACCACCCATCCTGATTGTGGCACCTTCAGTAGTTAACACTTTTACCCTCCCAGTGTTATCGAAAGGGGGTTGAATCTGAAAAAGCTTTGGAAACTTCAACTGTGGAATTGACTGAACCCCCCTGTTCGGAACGCGACTACCTGGGAGCTGATTCCTCCTGCTTTAGATCGCAGAACAGCCCTGGCGGTGCCGCTTGGGCCATCTCTGCAAATGTTCTTCCTGCATGCACCTTGAGTTCAGTTCCCAGTGCTGGCTCTGCCAACTCTGTGCTCAGGTGGCACTCGGGCTTATGTCCCCGATGCCAGTGTACAAGATGCTTTGCTCTCAGTCAGTAGCAGCTCACATTCTTCCACTTGTTTTGCTTTGATCTGTGTTCTAGGTTCAAACCTTGGCTCTACCACGTGTTGACTGCCTGAGCTTGGATAAGTCATTTAATGTTTCTGAGCTATAGTTTTGTCAAAGCAGAGGTAAGAATGTCATCCCTGGAAAGTAGCTGTGTGAATTGAGATGCTTCTGTGATTCACAGGCAGAG
The DNA here is from genome assembly GCA_004027875.1 of Aplodontia rufa. Lineage (NCBI taxonomy): Eukaryota > Metazoa > Chordata > Mammalia > Rodentia > Aplodontiidae > Aplodontia > Aplodontia rufa. The sequence continues at coordinate 74,399 of PVKS010003451.1, read as the reverse complement.
CAGGCCCTCATTAAGGGACAGCTGTGCCTGGAGTCGTTGAAAAGAAACCCCGTTATGGCTGAGCAGCTCCCTGGGCTCCGCAGGTTCCTGAAGAGTGAAGTTGCTCACCTTGGCAGGCTTCTTTCTGAAGAATGGGGTTCTGATTTATGCCACATTCTCCTCTCTCTTCTATAACACTGAATCAATGCTAAGAGGTGGACCTGCAGGTCAAGTGCATCTGATTCTCAGAAAGGCAAAAGGGTGACCAGGCCAAGAAGAGGGCCACAAGGCTTCTGTCAGGTCTTGTGCTGCTCCTCTCTAGCCTATGATATTTCTGCAGGACAGAGACCCCCACCTCACCTTCTTTGTTCCTATTGCAGAAAGGAAAAGATCTCAGGATCTATGAGCCCTGAGCAGCATTTTGAGAAAAGTCAATCACACCTCCAGGAAACTCACCTGGGCCCACCCTTTGGGCCTGGTGTCTGTAGTAAGACCTGAGGTGGTGTGTGCGAGTGGCCAGGGTGAGCCTGCAAGGCAGGGCCCTGATTCTGATACAAGGCAGAAAATTTCCCCAAATCTCCAAACGGCACCCTCCTGCCTCCCTCTCCTCCTGTGGTGGTAGGGTGATCTGCAGGGCATTAGAGGTCCCGTGTTCAATCTGGGCCTCAAGAGAAGGCCCAAGCTTGGGAGAAAGCCCACTACATCCTGTAGAGGCACAGTTGCCTCTGGATTCCTCTCCCTGCTCTTGATCTTATTAAGAAACTTGACCTTGGCGTACTGTCTGACCTCTGTGCCCAGATTTCTTTCTGTGTAAAGTGACAGCAAGAAGACCATCATCGAGGATTAAAGGAATTAACACAAGTAAACTTGGTGACCTCAGTCTCCTCTCCACCTGGCATCTCCTCATGGTGACATGGGACCTGCTGTGTTACAGACGCAGGATAGGAAGAGCGTCTTCATGCAGCAGTACCCTTGGGCTGCCTAGGTCGAGCCTGTGGGGCATCAACCCCTGCTGGATCTTGTACCACTGGGTTTCTCTCCTGAGCCGAGGATTCTTGACACTCCACCCCTTGAATCGGATGGGTGTTGACATTTTCCCTGCACAGAACTGTCTCATGTGAACCGAGAGACATGTCTCTTTACATGTTTTTTCTTTGGTTAAAAGATCTTTATCTCTTGACGTGGCAGGTTTCATTTTCTCTGCAGGGTGGAAGCCAGTCGGTGCCTACCTCTGCTGAACGGAAGCTGGGACTCTGCAGGAACTGGAGGGCAGGGGGCTTTGGGTGTAATAAGTGCCACCCGTGTGCCTGCCTGGGGATAGAGGTATTTCTCCCACCCCCACCAAGGAGATCAGGGCTGTCCTTCCCAGGGGCTTTTCCTCTAGATCTTTGAGTGGTCCCTGCCTCCCAGGAGGCCTCAGTATCTCACAAAGTACTGAGGGTGGAGGTTGGGACCTCACCTCAAGCTCAGCTTTTCTTTCAGTAAGAGCTTTGCACATTTTTTTCGTGTTGTAAGCACCCTGTGTTTTAGGAAAGCGCCGTGCCCTTTATGCTTTGAAGGAGCAGAACTCCTGGGAAACTCCCATCTTCTATGTAGCCTAATTGTCCTTGAGGTATTGGCAGGCCTGGGACATCTGTCCCCGCCCCCTGCTCCTCAGGGCAGGTAAGTCACCCTCTCCCCTTGCATTCCTTTGCCTCTGTGGTAGCTTGTCTCCTACTCTGTTCTAATGGTCCCTGTGTGCATCTCTGGGCAGTCCTGGCCCCTTGCCCTGCTGGACTGCACGCTTCCTGGGGACAGATTTTCTCTCGTTCATGGTTCTTGGAACTAGTGGACATTGCTATATATTGAATCAATGAAAATTTCCATTTTTGGGGTAGGAGCAACTCAGATTGGATTCTCATGACAGGAAGAGAGAGGCAGGAATAGAGATCATTTGCATGTAAGCTCTCACCTGGAGCAGGAGCCCAAAAAAGTAGGAATCCCCATGGAGACACCTTTTCAAAGAGAGCTGTTTTCAAAGTTGCATTTCAAGTGAGAAATTAACCCATCACTCCCGTTTTGATTTAATGATTGATGCCTAAGTGACATCTATTTAAGACACTGTTTTCAGTGCCTAAGGCAGGCTGTAATTTTATTTAGGAAGGGCTTTGCTATTCATAGTTCGAGAAGGGTGAGCTTGCTTGGGGATGTGGGCTCAGAAACAGACAAAATAGTGGATGTTCCTTGGCAGGATTTCTGGCTTGGCCGTTCACTGCTTGTACTTAGTTATCTGATGGAGTAGCCTAAGGCCACTGGGGAAACCAGCAAGAGGGCAACGTGGTAAGATTTTGATTCCTCCACTTAGCCCTGTGATCTTGGTCTGCTCTCTCTGAGGTCAGTTGGAGATAATGTACGTAAAGTGCATCTTAGGCTCTTAAGAACTTCCTTGCCATTATTGCTTCCAGGCATTATCTGATGACTTCAAGCCTTAAACCAGGAGCCTGGGGACTTATTTGTTCATTCAACAGTTATTTATTAGGCATTTGTTGGGTGCCAGGCACTATCCTAGATCCTGGAGATAAAGCAGTGCTGAGTCACACAGAAACTCTGCTCTCCATGTTGCTGAAATGATATCCAGGCCCTAGCAGGTATCAGGCTGTTCTTACTGTAGTGCTTAAACTAACTAATTAAATTCTGATTAGCTGTTTTTGAATTAACTGACATAAGCCCAAGGAGAAAAGTGCTCTTATTATCACCAGTTTACAGATGAGGAAATCGAGGCCCGGGTTTTACATCCATTCAATGGCAGACCTGGGCTTTGTACCCAAGGAGATGGCCCCGGAGCCTGGCCTCCAAGTGGGAGGTTGTCTTAGGGAAAATTGCCCAAATAAGACACTGAATAAAATATGACACCTTGTGCCCAATCCTCAGGAAACACTTAGGCAGTTAAGCAACAAGCATTCACTTGGAGAACTGAGCAGCTGGAGTCTGCGTAGAGCTCAGATGGTTTTCTGGACACGAGCAGAGCCACCAGTTAGCCCACCCCACAGACAGTCCTCAGATCTGCTTCCAGTTCACGGGTGGGTTTTGTTTCCTTCACAGAACTGTGACATGGGGTCCGTCTATCCTTCTTCCCCATGCCTCCCGAAGGACCCAGCGCTGTCATTAGTTAGCAAGTGAGTGACAGTTGGTGAAACGGATGTCTGAGCAGCCCTCATGCCGCAGAGGGATAGGTATTGTGAGGAAGACCCCCTCACCATGCTGGCGGTGGAAGGCAGCACAAGGAAGCAGTCTGAAGGCCCTTTCCCCTGTGCTTGAGGGACTTTTTCCTAAGGGACATAGCAGTTAAGCCCATGTGAAATCTCTGGGTTCTGGGCATTGCAGTTCTTAAGTAGAGTCACACTGAGGCCTGGATTCCACCCGGACAGGATGTTGGATCTGGGGGAGGTGGCCCTGGCATGCAGGCTGCTGTCTTGCACATGCTATTAAGCACCTACTGGTCCTGTTCACAGCTAGGTGTTCAATGCCAGAGTCCTTAGGGGAGGAAGAGACAGTGGGCTAGGTGTTTCAGGATTCCTGCAGTGGAATGGTGTGGAGAGTGGTCATGTGGGAATGGGCTTCCGGATCTCTGGGAGGGAAGTGGGGGAGGTCCTGAAAGTGAGCCAAGCCAGGAGGCAGGAAGGAGCAGGGAGGAAAGTGCCCCTGGAAGATGAGCCCGGGGCGACGGAGATAAGGGTGACAGGAAAGCACTGGGCTAGGGCCTTGGATATATTCATCCCTGACTTTGAACTTGACCTGAAGCCCAAGATGAGCCACTGACGTTTCTAGGGCAGGGACAAGGTTAGGAAGCCTTGATTGTGGATTGTGATTCTGGATTCTTCTTGATTCTGGAAGCTTATATGAGGTACAGTTCAGGAATGGTAAGACAGGGAGCTGGGCCTCTTATTTCAGGGTGTTGCAGCTTGGGCTGAGTCCTTGGCAGAGTAGCTGAAGGGGTAGGGTGTGTAGGTGCAGGAGTTAAACTCATCCCTTTTGTCTTTAGCTGTGAAAATAACCAGGTGAGAAAGGTCCTTACCCAAGGTCCCAAATGTGTCAGTGGCACAACCAAAACCAGAAGCAGGTTTCTGCCTCCCTGGACTTGCTCAGTATGTGCCTAAGCCCCCACTAGGGGCACTCTGGTGTGGGGCTTTCTTCCAGGTGGGCATCCGATCTGGCTGGAAGAGGACACTGCACTCACTGCCCTGCTGCCTTCGCTGAGCCCTGCGCACCCCACCACTGGGGTCTGGAGAGACGCTTTCCCAGCTGAGTCCTCCCAGGAAGTTCAGCAGCAGCACCTCTGGGTGCCCCTGCCAGCCTTGAGTGGTGGAAGCTTTTCTGAAAGCTGAATGGATTGATTCCAGGGAGGAAGGAGCCACTTCAAAAGCAGGGAGCAGGTGGAGAGTAGAGTTGCCCTGGGCTTCCCTGTCAGTTTCCATGGTGACATAGTCCTGATCCCCGCAGTCAGGCTGCACTGGTGAGGAGTTCTCCAGGGCTCCAGGTGGAATGACCCCCCCAGCTCCTCCACTTGTCAGAGGCACACCCCCATACGGGGTTCCATCACAGCTGGGCAGCTGTGCTGCAGAGGACCCCTGGGAACGTGGCTCAGACTGGGTTTCTCATTCCAGCATTACTTCCAGAAGGTTCTTTCATCTCTCTAAGCTATAGAGGTGCTGCTGTGATCTGGACATCACATCAGCCCAAAAGCACTGTCTTCCGAGTTCCGTGGTGTGGTGGGTAAGGAGAGGCTTGTTCGCTGTCCACCTTGTGGAACTGGCCAGCTCTGCCGAATGCCCAGGCCCTGCTGCTGAAGAGGCTCTTGGAGGCCACAGCGCAGAAAATCCATGAAGCAGTATCAAGTGAGGGATGATTTGTTTTGCATAGTTAAGTGGTGTGGCTGGGTCCAGGGGGGTCTTCTGAGTCAGCAGGGTGCAGCCCGGCTGGGCCCCTTCAGCAGTTGCCTCAGGGGGCTTTGTCCTGCGCAGCTGGACTGGCCACCAGGGTACTACAGCAACAGGCGGAGCAAGGCCAGATATGGCTGCAGCAGACACTTCCCTTGGCCAGCCTGGGTCCAGATCTGAAGCCTTCGATGACTTCATGGATTTCACTGACCTTAAGGCAGTGGACTCCCCCCACCCAACCACCCCCGCCAAGCCCACTTTGTCTACTGAATTCCAGCCTCAGCCCCACCCTGGCCCATCCTGTCCCCATCTCTTCCTGCCAAGAACTCAGGGTGAGGCTTAAAGGTTTAGAAGCAAAGCACGGTTTGCTACGAAGGCTGTTTTTTCTATTGTGGGTTGAACACTGGGCTGTGGGTTAAAAACCTGGGTTCCAATCCTAGCTCCTCCCTCCCTCACCAGGTGGCCTTGTACAGGTCACATCTGCTCCCTGTCTTCATCTAGGAAGTACTCAGGTCCAGTCCACTGTGTTCACCTCATGAGCTATACCTTAACAGTTCTTGGATGTGGTGTATGGTGGTTTTGTATGTGATCTGGAGCCAAATAAACATGGCTCAACACTTGTCCCCATGCCCCCTTTTTTAGGGTACTGGGATTGAACCCAGGGGTGCTTAACTACTGAGCCTTATGCCCAGCTCTTTTTTATGGTTTATTTTGAGATAGGGTCTCACCAAGTCTATCAGGGCCTCTCTGTTGCTGGGGCTGGCTTGGAACTTGCGATCCTCCTTCCTCAGCCTCCCTAGTTTCTGGCGTCACAGGTGTGCACCCCCATGCCCAGCTGAGTTTCTTCTCTGTGCCATTGGTGCCGGATGTCTTGGGAGAGGATAATGGTGTTGGAATCCTGGCATGGATTCAGCCCTCATAGTTTTTAGTTACCTGTATATGATTCAGACTGTTTAATTCTCTCTGCCTTGGTTTCTTTCCTTTTTAGGAAGTATGCATATACCATTATCTTTATCTTTCATTTTTGTTAGGAGAAATAAAAACAGCTATAAAAATCTTAGCATCTAGTCAATTCTTAATACACAGTTGCTGTTGTTCGTTCATGTAACATTATCGTAATTATTAGAAAGTTACATAGGAAACGTTGTCATCATGATAGCTTAACAATTAAAGGAACCTTCAGATCAGGAATTTAGAAACCGGTGACCCTTCTAGGGCCTGTGGCTATTTGTTCTTAAGTTGTGGAAGGGAAGCTGAAGGAGCCAGGGGTTACTTCGCCTTTCGTACTTAGTGGTTCTGGGATGGGCGGGAGACAGGGTTTTCAGGGCTCACCTTTGATGCCCCGCAGCTGACAGGAAAGGAACCACATCCTGCTGGTTCCGGCTTCCTTACCTGGCACTGGGTCTGGTGACACCAGGGCTGGCACTGGGCTGGGCCGTCGTTGAATACATAGGCGGGCCTCGAGGAGTCCTTGTTCATTCAGCCAGTGGGAAGCAAAGCAGACTGTGCCCTTCCTATGCCAGGGACATATCACAAAAGGCACAGGGAACCCAGCTTCTCTGGCCAAATGCATCCTGCTCTGCGCTCCTGCCTGCTCAGAGATGTCTCCTCCTGAGATGGCCACTGCCATTTCAGCTTGTGTTGACAATTGTCACCTACCCTCTGCCCTTCGTTCACTTTCTCTATTTCTCTTGTTACACCAGCTCTGCAAGGTGCATCCAGGTCACCTCAGGACTGAATAACCTGATGGGGCTGACCTGGGACAGAGCTGGGCAAGAGCAAGGACAAGTGCAGGGTCCCCGGAAGGAATGTGGTCACAGTGTTGGTGTCCACTTCCACATACCCGGGCCTGGCGTTTGCACTGTCTCCTCTGCCTTCCCCATAGGCTCTGGGGCTGGGGCTGGGGACTGTTTTGGAGCCAGGACCCTTGGGTCTGCCATGCTGGGCTCTCAGGGGAGCCTGCCTTGTGTCGTGTAATAGGATCCTCAGCCCCTGAGAGCAGCGCCATCTGGGCTTGTCCTGTGTGCACCCCCAGTGCCTATTTGGGGAGCTCAGATGGAGTCCTGCTCCAGGAATGTCTTCAGATTCCTGAACAATGAGGAGGACGTTTGCATTCCTAGGTCTGCAGGGCTCCTGTTGATGTTTATGCATATCGACTCCTTTGCCTGGGAAAACTGCCCTCACCAGAAGGGGGGATGTCAGAAGTTGCAGGATTGTTCATTCATTCCTGTCCCCATTCCTGGCTGTGCCAGTGTCCCACTAGACCCCTCCCATGCATGGTGGCTCCTGTGGGGGAATGAGGCCCAGAGCCTGTGGCAGCTACCCCTGCAGTCACACAGTGAGTCCTCTGGAACCAGAGCCAGGAATCACTGCGCTCCCCGCATGCTGTGCATCCCGGAAGCCCATGTTTAAAGACAGAATCCAGACCCAGGGCTTTGACCCTTTCCTAGGAGGGATGTAAACAAGGTCAGGGTGTTCCAAGAAGGAGGCTAGGTCAGAAAATGGCTGAAGGGCCGCATTTCCTCCCCAGTCTTTCCCTAGGCTGCCCTTTCCAGACACTTGGGTGAAGGAGGGACTGGTTCCTGACCCCAAAGCTGGCCTTCCCCACCCCCTTGGAGCTTGCCACTGAGTGACCTTGCTGTCATTTGAGAGGAGGGAGCATCCGGCCCTCATCAGCCTCACCTGCCTCCCTGTGAGCGTTTGTGGACACCACAGCTTGCTACCACCTCGTCCTCTAACAGGAGGAGGTCGGGGTGCCCGCAGGTCAACCTAGGGCAGCTGAGCTTCTACAGCGTGGAGAGTGGTCTTGTTATTTCATTCTCAAATTCATTAAGAGCTGAACACATGGGCGTGTGAATTGGCAAGACGGGCCTCGACCGTTTTCTAAGGCCCTTGTCTATGATGTGGGGAAGACTAGGACAAGGGGTCAGGATGCTTTGAATGTGGAGGCACTGCTGCTGCGTGATGGGGCTCGGGGAAGAATGTACCCTTGTGACCTGGAAGGGGACAAGCAGGAACAAGACTGCAGGTTTGGCTTGGCATAAAGGGCTCCAGGTGGGAGTTCTGTCGCCTACAGGGCAGAGCCAAGAGCAGTTCCAGGCCCTGAAGCCACATCCACCTCCCACATCACCCTGTGAGGCGCATGAGTGTGATGGTTTACAAAGCCCGTGCTCCTTAGTTCTCCCTCTTGACCTCCACATGACCCTGGCTGGGCAGGCAGAGCAGGGGCCATTGTTCCTGTCCTGGTGGGCACACTGCAGCTTGGGAGTTAGCACAGGACTGTCCTCTTCACTCTCAGGGTAAGTGGCTGCTTTGCACCAGTGTGTCTAGGTGCTGGAGATTCCACAGCAGCAGAGGAGCTGCTGTGCATCCTGGGTGACTTCCTCCCCATGCCCAGGTTGAGGAAGAAGCTTTCATGCCAAACCGTGAAAGGCCAGTGTCGCCTTTCCCAGGGAGGTGGGATTGGGGTGCTACTCCCTGTGGGGCCACGGGCAGGTCCTCCACATGCTCACCTGCACCAGGCTGGGTGAGGACATTCCAAGCAGCAGGGCAGCAAGGACAGAGGTCCCCAGAGGGCCTTTGAGGAGCAGCGAGGAGGTGGGCTGGAGAGAGGGGTGTGCCTGAAGGGCCACAGGTGTGGAGGTCACCCTGCAGCCTTGGGGAAGCATCAGCCTTCAAGCAGATGAGACACATGGAGGGTCTTGTCACCCTGGATTGTTAGGTCAGAGGAACAGGGCCCCTGAACTGAACCCTTGATTCCCACACTGGACTGCCCCCCATCACAGGTGGGAGGGCTTATATTATTTCTATTCCTTCCATATTTGTCATTATTCCCATAGCCATTCTGCTGCCCGGTCAGGAAGCTGGGGCCGAGGAGCCAGCTCATTGCTGGAGCCAGGGAAGGGCTTTAAGGGGAGGTGGGGTGCGGTCGCTGTTGAGAGAGCCCCTGCTTGCCTCTCTGCGCTTGGGTTTCCATCTCCGAACATCTGGTGAGTCTGGCGGGTCAGCACCACCTGCCGCCTTGGATTAGTGGAAGCAAGAGGAAGGGAGATTTGTTTGAAATCAGCTCAATTCTGGATTAGCACAGATAGATCTCCTGTTTTTGTAGGGCATGAGCTGCAGGGGCAGGAGAAGCACGTGGGTACTATGGATGATGATAGGAAAGACATGCCATGTGTTGCAGAGTGGTACAGCTGGCAGGGGTGACGCCCGCCTGTCCCCATGGTTGCAGGACCATGTGAATTTTATCATATTGCAAGTAAACCAACTGCAAACTTAAATGAGTAAGATGATATATTTTACAGAGTGATATTTTATAACATTAAAAATCTCTATAAAAGCACTTACTTGGGTCTGGAGCAGTGGCTCAGTGGTTATGGTGCTTGCCCGGCATGTGTGAGTACAACAGTTCAAACCCCAGGACCACATACACAACAAAGTCTTACAGCAATGAAAGCTATGTAAAAAGCTAAATAAAATTGATTCTCTCTCTTTCTCTCTCTCACTGTCCCTTTCTCTTAATAAATAAATAGGTAGGTAAAAGCACTTCCTTCTCCAACACTCCCCTCTAAGATTGAGAACCAGAGTTTGAGTGACCTAGCACTACACAGCAGGAGTGAGAGGTTCCGTGCTTGGTTGCACCTTTGACATGCACAGACCAAGTGATGCAAATACTGCAGACCTGGTCAGTGTCCTCTAAATGCTACTTGTCCCTGTCCCCTTCACAGTAAGACTTCATGGGTCTGATGGGACAGGAGCAATCAGGTTTAGCATGTGAAGTTTCAGGACTCTGCAGGGCAGTGCTGTGGCCAGGGGAGTAGAAGGACTCTGCAGAGAGCTGCAGGGCAGCTGGGCTAAGGGTTGGAGTTGGCCCAGGAGCCAGGCACTAGGCAGAAGCTGGTTCACTGGTGCTTTCAAGTTCAAGTGTAGCCTAGAACAAGTGGCTCTGCATCCTGGCCCTTAGCTTCCTCCACAGTAAATCAGGTATTACTAATTGTGAGACATCAGCTCTTTCCAGAGGGGTCTACCCAGCAGGACTTGTTTATTTTGTACCCAGTGATGACATCAAATCTAGCTGTGTAACAGCGAGTGCTGCCTTTCTGGGCCTCAGATTGTAAGCTGTGAGCTCTCCATGAGGGATGTCCCGTTCCTGTTGTGCAGTTCTTGAATGGCAAGAGGGTGACTGAGGATAGAGTGAGCAGTGAGAAAGATCTTGGGGTCATGCTGCTGCTGTCACGCCCTCACGTACACCCGGGAGTATGAGCAGGAGAGGCAGCCAGGCAGCCTAAGAAGTGCCAGGTCAAGAACCAGACCTGGGGGGTGTGACAAGCAGGACAGGAGGAAGATGGAATTGATATGAGGGTGTCGGCCTTGGAGGGACCTACTTCTGCTGCAGCTGTCCTGTTTCTGTCTGTCCTAGAAAGAGGCAGCTGGCAGAGCAACAGGGTCAGCCAAGGAGATACGGGGTCAAGTCTCCTCCCTTTCCCAGCCCTGGTATTTTGCTCTGTAAAATGCAGTACTGAAAGCCGTACCTAACAGCAAGCACTGCTGAGACCAAAATGTAGCCATTACTGTGCATTCAGCAGCCTGTGTCACATATCGTCCGGAAGTCTAGGCAGAGCTTGTGTGGCCTTCCCAGTTGGTGCGATCTGAGTTTGAATCCTGTGAAGTGTGCTGCAAATATGACTTTGAGTAAAATCACTCAACCCGATGCTCTCTCGTCGGGGGTCACTGTAGTGTCATTTACGGTTTGCTTGGTTGTCAAGGATTTGAGTTGCGCAGTGGATTGTGAGTTTCAGGAAATGACCTGCGGGTCTTCTTTCCCTGTGTGTCCCCAGCCCTGGAATCAGGGTCAGGGGTGTGCATGAACCATTTTGGAGACACTGTAGCAGGATCTGTATTTCTGAGTGTGGCCGCCCTCGCTCTTACCCGCTCCTGTCTCCCTGTCTTCCCCACAGGACTCGGGTCAAGCTGGAAAGTCTGGAAGATGCCTACATTCTTCGGGGAGATGACGACTCCCTCTCTGACAAGCACGGCTGCCCGGCGTACGTCAGCCCGGAGATCTTGAACACCAGCGGCAGCTACTCGGGCAAGGCAGCGGACGTGTGGAGCCTGGGAGTGATGCTGTACACCATGTTGGTGGGGCGCTACCCTTTCCATGACATTGAGCCCAGTTCCCTCTTCAGCAAGATCCGGCGTGGCCAGTTCAACATTCCAGAGACTCTGTCGCCCAAGGCCAAGTGCCTCATCCGAAGCATTCTGCGGAGGGAGCCCTCAGAGCGGCTGACCTCCCAGGAGATTCTGGACCATCCTTGGTTTTCTACAGATTTTAGCGTTGCGAATTCAGGATATGGTGCTAAGGAGGTGTCTGACCAGCTGGTGCCAGACGTCAACATGGAAGAGAACTTGGACCCTTTCTTTAACTGAGCTCACATCCCACGGAGACTCAGCGGGTACCAGGAGCGAGAGGGCCCCAGAAAGGAGTTCTTCCAGGGAACATGTGGCCTGGCTGGGCAGCAAGAAGGACAGTCACTCTCACTCGTTTCTTGGATCAGAGAAGGAAAACCTTCAAGGAGCTGGCTAAACATGTAGCACGCTAGAGGGGTTGGGGTCAGGTGGACAGGAGCCCCCGGAGCTTCTCTGCCCTGGTGAAGCCTGGGAGATCACCCCTTGCCCATCAGGCTGCTTCCACCTACCCCACTTGCCATTTTGTTCAGAAAATAGTTGCTCATGTTGATTGAATGAAAACTCTCTGCCTCAAACACACATCTTGGCATTGCACTGTTAGCATTTAACTTCTTGTTATGATTCAGGGAAGGAATGATTGGCCGAGGAGTTTTTCTTTTTTCTTTTTTCTTTTCTTTTAAACAAGCCAACCACCTACGTGATAATTAATGGGATTCACTTAAAAATAATTCGGTGCACACAGACTGACCTGAAACCTGGGTGCTAAACTAAAAGGAAACAGAAATCCAGTTGGTGTCTCTTAATCGCTCTCTTCAACTCATTTCTTCTAAACAAACTCTCTGATATCCTGATTAGGAAATGACATGTTAATGCTTCGCTCCCTGAAGGGGAAAAATGTATCCTACAGGCCCTTCTGTTTCATGTCATTTGGTTTGTGGCAGGAAGCTATTAGAGGTCCAGCTTCCAGACGCATTAGGCTATCTTAGTCCAAGGGGAAGAAGAAAGGAAGAGAAATTCAACTCCTTTTTGATTTTTGTCCTTTGAAGGATGAGTTGGCCTCGTGGGTCCCCCCCTCTTTGCAGAGTGACAGCAAAGGCCCAAGAGGGTAGGAAGCTCCTGGAACCTGACACTTGTGCAGCACTCTGATCTCAACTAAACATTTTGTCTTTGCTTTATGGGAAACTAGTGAAACAAAACAGGTTGTCCCACATGTACGAAACATAGGGCAGCTATTTCATTTTCTCTACGAAGAATGATCCTTTTGGCTTGGAAGGCCCTCTGGTTTGGACAGAAAAAAGCAGGAAGGGTAATAAGCTGAAAGCTTGGATGATATAAATAAAAAAAAAAACAGCTCTCTATCCCAATGCGCACCTTTGTATTTTCAAGAACTCTTCTATTTATTAAGGAAAATGTCACATTGTGATGTATTAAGCCAGTACTTCAATTACGGGTCGACTTGGGATGACTTGTTACATGCTGTAGTTAACATTGATAATTTTTTTTTTCTGTTTGAGTATTTCTGTCCCTGAAATAACCTTTTATTTGGCTTTTCTAGATAGCTTTATTTGACTTCGAGTGGCAAAATGTTTTTATTGCGGCTTTTCTATTGCTGTATGATACAGAACTCCTTTGGCATAAATATTTGTGTCTTCAGTACCTCAGTTGTTTGGATTTTTCGGCCTGTATATGTTTTGTGAAATGGTCCTGTTTTTGGGTAGGTAACACGTGGACTCTAGTATGTAAATGTTACTTGAATTGTGCTTCATTATAGTATGTGGCATGTATGTGCGGACTCTTGGATGCTTTCTGCCTGCTCAGCAGGAGCCCCTGTCCCCAGGAGGGCGGCATCACGGTTCACAATCAGGAGACAAGGCGGCTGTGGATTTCCCTTGGTTCTATTTTGATAATGGAAGATAGAGAGGAGAGGCTTTTTTTACATTCGGACAATGGTGCTGTGTCAAGAAGGATCTATTTCTTCCCTCTCCCCTATTTTTTAAGTACCTTATAGGAGGAAAGATTGGTGATGTGCATGGTGGGGATCTATGGCCTCTGGTGCTTTGTCCTGTATTTGGTTTAATGTTTTTGTCCTAATCTCTTCAATCAATAAAATTGTGCGTATTTAACTAAGATTCTGAGGTTTGGGAAGTGATGATTTTCTAGAAAACCCCTTATGGGTGGCACTGAACGCCAACTGGGAGCTCAGACGTTCCCTTAGGTGTTCATTCCTCAAGGGGGGACCACGATCACTATAAAAGCTGCCTTTCAGCCTCCTGGGGCATCTGCCAGCTCAGTGAATTCACCCTCACAGCAACCGCTAGTGGGATGAACCATGTTCCCATTATAGATAAGGACGTGACCCTGGGAAAGTGCCGTGCTTCTAAAACAGCCTGCAGGGGTGGAGCCAGGCCTGCACCCAGTCCATTTGACCCCAAGCCTGTTGACTCCATGATATTGGAGCCCAGAGGTTCTCAGTGTAAGAACAGCTCTGCATGACCACTTTTACCTAGAACACAAATCATCTGGGATTCCTGTGGATTCTAGGGGAGAAGCAGCAAGTGCTACAAACTTGACTGGAAATGTCCCAGAAGGAGACCTAACTCCCAGCACCTAGAATCTTCCCTGGCCCTGCTCTCCTCCAAAGCACACAGCATTCCAGGGGTAGATGGACTCCACAGGAGATCCTTCCATTGTGTACCTTATTTCACAGAAATGAAGAGAGCCCAGAGAGGCCCAGTTCCATTCCAGAATGCTGGGTAAGCATCTCTGTCATTTCACTGCTGGTGGGAGCAGGGACAGAATGGAGAGGTGGGATGGAATCCTGCCTTCCTTGATGGGCACTCCACCTGTCTAGGTCTCTCCAGCAGCATCCTGGAAAGAGTAGCACCTGGAAAAAAATAGGCAACGAGGTAAGAGAAACAGTGGCAGTGTTCTGTGTGTGAGAAGTGTTCAGACTTGTCCAAGTGGCCACCATTAATGCCAACCCATGAATGGAGCTCATCGAAGTCCTTGCAAAGACGAGTTTGTGGTGCTCTGGACACGGCTGAAGCAGTCTTCGTAGCCAGTTGGACCAGTCTTTAAATTCCCAGAGTGCTTTTTGTTGGGAGATATCACCTCTGTATCCCAGCACCTGACCCCACAACTGGCATGTGACCCAGCGCCTGGCACACAGGGTGCCTTTTGGAAGTAACTTTATCAATGTGTAATTTGTGCCACGGGGACTCTGCACTGCTGAATCTCCTTCCAGCCCCAGGATCCTAAGCCCGCGTCATCAGAAAACAGCAGTTGTGGGTTCGGAAGCCTACCAGTGGCATTTGTAGGGCATTTATGGACGGATACAATTCGCTTGCTCTTTCCCTGCCTGTGATTAAGCAGAGTTAGGCCTGTTGCCTGACAATCCCTGTTTGAATTGTGTTCCATCAAACCTCGCGTGCCTGGTTGCTGGGGGCCAGGCATCCCTGGCACTCGCACTCCAAGCCACTACCTAAGGAGCTTCCACCTGGGTAGGGACCCAGACTCGAGAAGCTCTCCCCAACCCCACACACATCTGAAGAATTAGCCAGGGGGAAGCTTTTATTTTCTAATCCCCTTGCAGGTGGACACTTTACCCCTTCCCTGCCAGGCAAGCTGGCACAGGGCAAAGGGGCCTAGGACACAGGGCTGAGAGTAGCAGTGTGGGGGAAGCAGGCCTGAGCGCCAAATCCCTGCTCTCATGACAGCTGCGCAGCAAATCACTTCAACCTGTGTGAGGACCAAGGGCCGGGACGGGTTGCCTGAATGAATGAAGGTGTGTTGCAGGCTTAGCTTAGTGACGGTTGCCATTATCAGACAAGGGAATAACAGGGCAGAGTTCATACCGAGACCCTCCCAGGCTGTAGACAAGCAGCCCCACTTGTATTGATGTGACATGTGGTTCCAATGCAGACTCACAGGGAGGGAAAAAAAAGATTCTGCTTCCATATGTGCCTATGATCTGAATTTCATGTCCCTCAAATCCTCCTGTTGCAGTCACACTCAACATGATGGCCTTAAGATGTAGGTTCCCGGTGGTCCACTCTTAAGAACAATTGGGGCTCTTGTCAGAGAAGTGGAGGAGTTGCCTTGACCCTTTAACCACCCAGGGACACAGAGGGGCCATCCTGAAGCAGAGGGTGACCCCCAGCAGATACCAAATCTGTTGGCACCTTATTTTTGGACTTCTCAACCCTTGGGATTGTGAGAAATTGATTTTTATCGTTCATAAATTGTAGTCCAAGGTATTTGTTATAGCAGCTGAACAAACAATATTTGAAAAACATTGATCATGTCCAACTATAACTTTTTTTTTTTTATAAAGCAATGAAGATCTAGACAGGGAAAGGCCAGAATGGACCAGTGTCACCCAGAGAGCAGGCGATAGAGTGTGAACTGGGAGGTCAAAGGGTGTAGGGGATCTGTGAGTGAACGGCTTTCCACAAACTCCAGGGGTTCTTGTTATTAGCCCTGCTCTTTCTGCCAGAAGCCAAGCAACTTTCCACCATGGCGTTTGTCCCTGACCCAACCCAGACTCTTCAGTGACAAGCTTTATGGCCAATCCATAACAGGTGTCTGATATTAATCAGAAATAATTCTGAATTATTAGCTATCTTCTGTTTATGTAGTCAGTTAATTGTCCAGTGTCCCAGTGAAGGGCTAAGATATTCAGCTTTGCAATCTGAATCTCACACTGGGACCAGAATGGCCCTTGTCAGGTGTGTGCACACATAAATGCACACAACAACACCCCAAATAAGACTCGGCCTGGCAGGGAGGGGTGAACCAAACAGGGCCCAGCATCTGTTTCATCCACACGTCAGCCTTCAAGGTTGAAGCCAGTTTTACAAATGAGGGAAGGGAGCCTTAAAGGTTTGAGTGAATTTGAAGGAGGCTTTCCTCTTCCTGACTCCAGGGATCCCAGCCCCAAAGCTGTCCCACCCAAACTCAGCAGAGACAAAAGTGCAAAAACAGGGGACCCGTTGCCAGAGGCCCTCCTTTCCCTTCTCACACCCATTCCGAGAATGTTTTCATTGGCCTCCAGACACAAGAGAGCAGAGAGGAACTGAGAATGTCATTGAGGCAAAATGAGCTTTCTCCTCTCCCTGAACTTGAGTGAGACTCATCTGGGTTTGGACAGAAGCCTTCAAACACCTGAATCTTCTCCCTTCTTCCAAAGAGAAGCTTCTTTTCATTCAGAGAGTTGAAGTTTTTGAGGTTGCACCTCACCTTTGTCTGCTTGGACTGCGGTAACCAAACATCATAGACGTGGTGGCTGAAGGGACAGCATTTCTTTCCCTTCAGACTCCAGATCGGGGTGCAGGGAGAATCAACCTCTGTTGAGGGTCCGTGGCCTGGCTTTCATATAGTTGTCTTTTTGTTGAACCCCCATGGGGAGGAGAGGGGGTGAGAAAGTGAGGTCACTTTCTGCTCTTCTAAGGGCATTAATTCTATTCAAGGGGTCTCTCTCCACCTGCTTGACCTGATCACCTCCCATGGGCTCCACCCCCAAATGCCATCCCCGTAGGATTTAGTGGGCTTCCAGGTTTCACCATGTGAGCACTAAGGGAGACATAAAGAAGCATCTAGAAGGGACGGAGAGAGCACAGGTTTTGGAATTAGAAGACCTGGGTTCAAGGCCCTGTTTGGCCTCGTGCTTACTACATAATTCCTGGGAGCCATTTCATGCTCTGAGTCTCTCCTTTCTTAAGTGTGAAATAGAAACAAAGGGGGATTGTGCAGGTAAGTTATTACTTATAATTTAGCAAGCCACATAAATGGTAAAGATCTCTCCAAATGCTTTTCCGCAGACAGAGAGCTACAGCAGCGCTACAGCTTTTAGGTACGAAAACTAAAAATTTAAGTTGTATTCAAGAATGAAGATAAAGCAGGACTGCTGGAGTGAGTCAGCTACGGAGGACTGCATCAGGTTCCCGGGCCACGGTGTGGGCCACACTAGTGAGATTCCTTCAAGTCCCCCACATAGCTCCTGATCTAAGAAAAGTCAGAGAAGTGGAGATGGAGGGAGGGCCCCCAAAGAAAAGCGCACTCCACTTACCAGTCAGGTGTTATTTACAGGAAGTGATACTGACAGGTAACACAGAAGACCAGAAACACAGCGAGGGCCCTCGTGGGTCCCCCAGGAGTTCGTGGTGTGCAGAAGCATGCTGAGCACGGGTTCGCCCACTTACGAGTACCAGCGCTCTTCCTCCTGACCTCACCGGCAGCTCCTGGCACCAAACCTTCCTGTGCTGTCCCTGCTACTTTCCCCAAGACTTTGTGTGGCTGCACCTTTCATTGCTGTTTCCTGAATATTCACGGGGGTTTTCTCACGCCCTAACGTTCACAGTGGAGATGTCCCATTGTCTAGGCACTCAGCAGTGCCGTGTGAGCACTTGAACTTCAACTTGCTGCAAACTCCGATGCACTGACTCACTCTTCCTCTCCGTTCTTGGCAAAGCTTGTTTTTGTAGCCATAACAACCTAAAACGCTCCACCATTCTGCGGCTTTTCTTCCTTTTTTGTTTCTCTCTTTAAGATCTTTTAAACATAGTTATTGAGGTTTCATTAACATAATAAACTGCACATGCGTACAGTGTACAGTTGGATGAGCTGGGGCAGGTATATACTTGTGACGCTGTCACCTTCTGTATTCGAACCTGTCTTCTGCAGTTTTGTTAAACTTTCACATTCTAGTACCTTTCAGGATTCCATATGGTTTTGTATATGGATCATGGTATCTATCAATAGACAGTTTTGCTTCTTTTCAAATTGGTTGCCTGGATTTTTTTTTCTTTCCTGCTGTATTGGCTGTTACGTCCTGAACGATTTTGAATGGACAAGGCAAGAGCAAATGCCATATGTATACTTCCTAAAGTATTATTGTATCAGTTATCAGAAATATTAAAAGCCTTTCTTATAGCTGCTGGTTTTTTCAATTTCTCTCTGTAGTTCTATCAGTTTTGGCTTCATGTGATTTGTAGCTCCGGTGGTATGATCGCAAATGCTTACGGTTATCTTAGTGAACTGACCTCTTCGCAGTTCTGAAATGACCTCCTTTTTTATGATAGTCTTTCCTCTGAATTACACATTATTTGATATTAGTGTATCTTTTTTCCTTCCATTTAGTTTTAACCTATTTATACATTCATATAGTGGTTTTCTTTCTTTTTTTTTTTTTAAAGAGAGAGAGGGACAGTGAGAGAAAGAGTGAATCTGTTTTATTTATTTTTCTTGTGGCTTTTGTTGATCTGACATTTCGTTGTGTGCATGGTGCTAAGAACTTGAACCCATGATCTCATGCATGCCAGGTAAGTGCTGTAACCACTGAGCCACCACTCCAGCCCGTTTTCTTACAGATAACTTATATTTTGCTATTTTTTATACAAATTTGCAATCTCTACCGTTTAACAGGATATAATGTGACTATTGATGTGACTGGTCTCAGTCAAGTGGCTTGCTCTCTGTGTCCTATTTATCCCATCTGTTCTTTTGTGTCACTTTTGTCTCTTCTACTGTACTGTTTTGGATTAACTGAATATTTTTTTGTAATTTTGCTTTATTGCCCTTTCTTGGCTTATATACATTTTAACTTTCTATTGCTGTGACAAAATGCCTGAGAAAAACAACTTAGAGGGGGAAAGGTTTTTTTAGCTCATGGTTTCAAAGGCTTCAGTCCATGCTTAGCTGGCTCCATCATTTTCAAACCTGCAGATGGCCAAGAAAAGCTGTCCACTTCATGGTGGCCAGGAAGCAGAGAGAGGCAGCTGCTTTCATAACAAAGCCCCTGCCCCCAAACTCATCAAGCTATAAATCTATAAATGAACTAATTCATGAGGTCAGAGCCCTTGTGATACAACCTCCTACCCAAGGACCCGTTCTCTGAACACTGCTACATTGGGGACCAAGTCTTCAGCACCCAAGTTTTTTGGGGGAATTTTAGGGTTGAAACTATAGCAGCTTATTAGTTATCACTGTTTGGTTATTTCAGTTATTGCTTTAGGATTTCAGTGTAGATCCTCAATTTGTAACAGTCAACCTCAGATACTGTCACTTTACATACCATATAAGAACCTTCTAATGTTAAATTGTAATTATTTCCCCACATCTTCATGCTTACCTCTGCTGTTACCATTTCTTCTCCTTGGTGAATCCAAGGAGATGAAGCAGACATTGCGCCTCCTTATTTTAAAGAGGAGATGAAAGATGCAGCTATTTACACTTTACTTTGAAAATAAGGTTCCTGCCCATTGTGTGTAATGGGATACTGTGACGTTTATGGGATCTCCCCATGGTCCATTTTTCATTAGAATGCACTGTGAAACAAAGTCACTATAAACACAGCCCTGAGCAAAACCGTGCATATATGTTGTTGTCCATACAAATTATTTTTGATATTCTGTTGTGATTGAGACAGGAAAGAATGCATTTACAGGACCACTGGCCTCAGAGCATGTACCTGAGCCATCTTGACCTGCTCTACCTATGACAGCACATCTGGCTAAGCATCTCGATGGAGGCAAATGTCTCGTGGAACTTGTGGTAGCTGACAGGCATTCTCCGGGATCCATCTGGTTCCTGCAGGAAGCATGCTGCTATATTAAATGTAGTGGGATGGAAATCATCGCTCTCCCGTCCTTCGAATATCTTTGGGTGGCTCTAATCACCCTCTGCCTGAGGGTGCAGTGCTGTTTTTTATTTACTTTCTCGATGGGAATAGAGTGGGTGGGCAGCCTACTTCAGAGCCTTTTATCTGGGCCTCCCCAGTATTCTGACTCTTACCCCACGGTTGAAGGACTCAGTGGAGGTGACGACAACAACCCAGAGCACATCAAATCCACTTGAGGAATAGGAAGATGACTGCTGAGTATGTCTCCAGAGCCTACGGACCCATTTTGAGCTGGTTCTGTGCAAGGACTCATAGCTTTTCCCCATATGTCCCCATTTCAATAGGGAGCCACGACGACACCTGGAGTTTCTGAGTTATCATTGTCAATTCCTGCCCGTGTCCAGAGGACTCCAGAGGAAACCGGAAATAGTCCTGTTTCTTCAGTGATACTTGCATAAATGGCTGTGGTCCCATGTAGGAAAGACCGGGGGACATATTACAGAAGATACTTGTAGGGTGTTCTAGGTCCTTTCTTCCAGCTACTGTCAATGTCAAGGGGCCTAAGTCCAACACCTGACTCCAATACAGAAACTGGTAAAAAGCGAGTGACACTCTGTTGGATTGCTTTGCTGCCCTCAGCTGCCCTCCTCGTCACTTTTTCTTTTTTCCTTTTTAATCTTGCAGACATCGTGGTGACAGCGTCTTTTGGGTTTCCATAGTTTATTTTCAACACTTTATATCTGATGCTTCAGGTGCCCTCAGCCCCACTGCTGTCTCCCAGTGCCCTGAGACCCCGCCTGCAGCAAAACAGCACCCCCTGAACCTGCTTGCATCAGCACCTCTCTTCCTCTCATCTTATTCTCTGTTCCTCTCCAGATTCTAAAGACTCTGATTTCACAATGCCTCCTGGGTAATACAGGATCACCTCCATACGTCTGGGTCTTCTGATTAGTCACATTAATTCCATCTGCAACCTTAATTTCTGTTTGCTGTGGAGCCTAACCTGTTCCCAGATTCAAGGATTAGGACTTGGACATCTTGGGGAGTCACATTTCTATCTACTATAAGTAGTAAATTCTAATCCAAGGGGAGTGTCCCCAAGTTAACTAACTCCCCCGTGTGTAGTTTTATGTCCCAGTTCCCTTGATCTAGAATTTTCTAAGTCCACAACCACAACTACCCACAAATACCTATGATAGCTCGTTATTGCAGTTTCTTTGCAACATAGGGTTTTTTCTCCCTGATCAGATGCTATGTGGAGCCAAGGTGACACGTTGGCTTGCCTATAGCTCATCCCCTTCAGATTTCATGTCAAAATCTTGATGTAACAGTGTTGGGGTGATGAGGCCTCTAAGAGGTGACTTGGTTGTTGAGAGGAACTAAAGTCTTTCTGAAGGGACTGGGTTAATTCTTGTGGGACTGGATTATTTGCTGCTTTAGCAGGTTGATATTAAGCAAGCTTGACCTCCTCAGCTTGCTCTCTTGTGGATCACATGCTATGACATAGCACAAGGTCCTCACCAGATGCAGCCACCTAATTTAAACTTCCCAGCCTCCAAAAATATGAGCTAAATAAGCTTATTATATAATCTACCCAGTCTCAGGCATTCTGTCATAACAACAGAAGATGGACACAGAAAATATCAGTGTCATTCCCACCCAGTGTCCAAGATTCTCCATTCAGGTATTCCTGGTATCTGGTAAGCACGTGCCAGAGTATGATGGCTTTGGTGGAAGGGCAGGAGTGTCGCCACAGTGTATACCTATACAGGTGATATAGCTGGGTTATATATAGCTCCATAACCCAAGTCATTGACCCAACTTTCAAAACTGGATGCTTTGAAGGGGGTCTTGTGTTCTTTCAAGAGAGAAACCTTTGCTAAGTCCCCTTCCATTAAGAAAGAGAGCTCTTTGTAGAGAGGAGCTGGCCACTTTCACCCTTGAAGGCTCCAGGACTCTGGGAAGCAAAAATCTTTGGGGGAATCCACCAAGATATATCTGTGACCCAGATTTTCCCAGCTATTCCTTTATTGAAATTTTTGTTGCTTACATGTTACTCAGTTAAAAATATTTTTATATCACATATCAAATGGACTAAGACACTCACTACACCAGATAAGAATTTTTTTCTAAGCTCCTAAAGGGACCCACTGGTCTTTACACTGACCCTTTAATAGTCCCCGGTAGAGAAATGCAATCTCATTGTCCCACGCATTGCTCTTCCATACTTTCATCTTCTGGAATCAACATGTGGGCAAAGGTATAGCTCTTTACTGGAACATTCTATTACAGTTACCACTAGTAGAAGTTTTCCGAACTGGGGAATCTCTTTGTATTAGGTACTCACCATGTCTTGGCCTGGGGCCCTCATCGCCAGGTGAATGATGAGGGATTCAATCCCCTCAGCCCAGCCTACGACCTGCTTTCTTGAACCACTTTACTTCCGGTATAACTATGCTCCCTGGGTCTTCTCCAAGTAAAAGCTAAGTTGGAATCACAGGTGCAGGAGGTCTATTGGACAGCAAATGCCTCTAAAGAAAAACCAGAGGAAGTGGAGCTAGGCAGAAGAAGTGATTAGACCTTGATGCAGAGCTGACCCAGCCTTGGTCAGCCCAATAAAGGGCTTCCCAGAAAATAGTTCCCATTTCCGTGTAGTCCACAGTGCTATCGTCTCACTTCTTCACTGGCTGGAGCCATTTTGAGGAGAGCTGACATGGCTTGAAAGAGTTGAGTCTGGACTCTGCCAACTACTCACACTCAGAATGCCCTTTCTTGAAGAGGGAGGGCCTGGAGCTGTACCTCCTGGGTGAACCACCTTGACCCACACCATTTGTGGAATGTGTCTAGGCAAATCAGTCTCAGGAAAATGAAATTTCCACCCTGAAGATTTGGATTCCCAAAGTAAATAAGACCCTGCCTTTTCTTTGGCAGGAAACTGCTGAGAGGGATGGCTGGTATTCCAAGGGAGCTTATGAGCTAAATGAAGACATTCCAGTTTAATGCAATACATTTCCAGGTCCAATGGGAGTCCAAGGTCTCGTCATTTCTCATTAAAAAAGTAAATAAATTAAATTTCAAAGGGAAGTACACATCCTTCCTGGAACAACCCGTCCCATAGGAAAGAGTAACAATAGTTTATATCCTTTGGTTAGCTCTTCCTCTCCTGGGAAGGAAAAGCAAGATCCATGGGCCTGGCAGGAACCTGAAGCTCCAAACCCTCTCCACCCTGGCTGCCCAGGCAGTGGCCAGGGTTGTAGAGAAGAGTATCCTGGAAGAGTGGCAGGAGTTAGACCCACCCACTTCATGAACAGTGCTGGTATCCAGCCTGCTTTGCCAGCAAGACTCCTATCTCCACCATGTTCAGGGAAGCAAAGAGTGGTAGAAGAGGAGATAGATGCTGTAGGCTGGCATCCCTGAGATACCGTCTGTTCAACATCCTTTCCCAGGAAGACACAGGGCCAGGGTCAGGTGTCAGGGGTTTTGATTTCTGGTATACTGTCCATTCAGCAGAATCAGACTGAGGGGCATGAAAAGGAATTTTAAATAGAGAACTATAAAAACTACCACTTAAGTCTTCTATGTGCCTTGCTGAAGATATCCTGTCTTTCAATATTCCGCACCTGGCAAAGAAACCTAAAACTTACTGATTGTGCCCTGTTTGTATGGATGAGGACACCAAAGGTCAGGGAAGGGCAGGCACCTGTTCTTCATCCTTTTGACAGCTCTGGGCCAGACCTTTCAGAAAGTCGGGCTTGAGCTCTTCTCTGTCCTCCCAGTGCCCCACGTGGGTCCTGGCACAGTCAGAATTCATCAAGTGTGTATGAAATAGTGACGATAAACCAGAGGCATGCTTAGGGGCAAACCAGAGAAGCACATCTGACAGTTATTCAGAGCTCTGATAAGAATCTCGCAGGAAGAAGAGGAAGGAAGGACAGCCACAGAGAAGAGAATCAGGGAACAACAGGTAAGTTGGAGGAAAGCAACCTTTCTAGAATTCAGCCCTGTTGCTCTTCATTACAGAGGAGGCTGTGGTTTTCATATGTTAAATACAACTAACTGACAGCTGGCTTGGACACAAAGCTGTAGATACGAAAGCATAAGCTGTCATCACGTTGAATGTCTGAGCTCTTTTCACCAATTAAGGGACTGAAATCCAGAACACCTGAGATTCTTGAGCAGACACCATGAAACATTTATCCAAGTTCCATGTAGGACCTAGTTGATGGCTGCCCATCAACTAATATTTGTGGAAATAACAGACAATAGGTTTAACCAACTACTACATCTTCACAAAAGATGTGTGTATCTATGTGTGGCTTGATACTTTTTGTTAGGATGTTATTCAGAATAATGTAGATGTCATGTCAATGTGAGTACGATCCTTTCACATGATTTTTAGAGTGTTTGCCAGTCCCAGTATGAAATCTCTAGAAATTCTTAGAGTAATGGTCTGGGAATGTTCAGCCCAGGGCATGCTGTCTGCTCCTGGCAGGAGCAGGATCAGTGTTCCTGTGGATAAATGTGACAATCTCTGAACTCCACTACACCTACCTAGCTAGGTTTTCTCATATCTCCCCCAAGAGTTTATTTTTTAACTTACTGTCACTATGAGGGGACTTTTGTTAAACTGTTCCATAGTTTGAAATTTTTTAGACTGCACATTTCTCCTTTTCCAAGTATAAACTGGCTTTGTTATTTAGCAAGCTTTTTAAAGCAACACACATTTCATCTACCCCAGATGAGATTCAGGCATTGCACTCCCCCACGGGAAATGTCTCTGTGTGTCCTGACCCACAGGATCAGCAGAGCAGATCATGGGACTCAATGGCCCATATCGTTGAGTCCCACAGAGGTTTCAGCAGTCCGTGGTGATTCAAAGCACTATGATGCACAAAGATCATGGGTTTTAAAAGGGGAAAAACATGGTTCAAATTCTAGTGCCGCTCTCTCAGTATGTGAGCTTGGCTGTCACTTAGACTCTGAGCATAATTGTCATTTGTGAAATTGGAATGTTGTAAGTTTCTTGCTGATTTGTAACATAATCGGCTGATAGAACTGGCCCTGTGGAAGTAATGGGTGAGAACGGTGACATCAAGAGCAGGGAAAGGGCCCAACAGACAGCTGGCTGCGCCTCCTCCTTTAGCTTGAGCTGGTTAGCTGCAGACTGTCCCCAGGGACAATCTCAAAGGCCTCAGCATTCCCACTGGCACACAAATACCTTTCCTAGGGAAAAGGGCCTAGAAGTTGTATCTAAGCAAGACACAGCTTAGCCGTCCCCATCCACGAAGGCTGTTGATTCAGTTTCCCTGGACTCACTTGTCAACAATGGTTCTCTCTTCTTAGGTGGGTATGTGAACAATTCACTTCCATGAATGGTTAGTCCTGGGCTTGGCAAAACTGTCCAACATGTTTGATAACATAGCTAAGTCACTCCCAGAGATATTATACATATTTATGAATTTGCTTGTATTACTTGATTTCTTTCTTGATAAAGTAATTATACTTATCTTCAAGAATAGAAATCCAGGGCTGAGGTTGTACCTCCATGGTAGAGCACTTTCCTAACACGGTTGAGCCTTGGGTTAAATCCCTAGTCCCACAAACCGTTGAACAAATGAAAAGGGCAGAAAACCAAGATCAAAAGGTAAAGGGGAAAATGCAAGAAAGCACAATCTAAGGGTCATTTCAGGCTTGAGCATAAAGTTAGCTCTGCTCTTCCATCCGTCATTGCTACTGCTGCCCTCTTCTCTCCCTTGCTTTCTTTCTCCCTTTGTGTATTTATTCAGTCAGACAAACAGCAAATACTCCTGAGCAGCTTTTCTGTATTACACATCGCACAGGGAATACGCATGTGCAGGACGCAGTATTCCTCACATAAGAACATCGGAGCATAATGAAGTAAGCTGGAAGAATCTAAACAACCCCAGTAATCCCCGAGATTGCCGGGATGTCGTTAAGCTTGAGGAGTTAAGGGGGACTGCAGTGGTCAGTTTTTTGTTGCTATGACAAAAGCATCTGAGAATAACAATTTAAGAGGAGGAAAGATTTGTCTTGGTTTATGGTTTCAGAGTTTTCCGTTCATGATTAGCCGGGTTCATTGCTACTAGCCCACAGTGAGGCAAAGCATCATGGGTGAGAGGAAATGGTAAAGCATCACTACTCAGCTCATGGTGGCCAGAAAGCAGAGAGAAAGAGGGAGAGATAAGAAAGAGTGCACAAGGAAAGGACTGGGGAAATATATACGGTTCCAGGGAACACCCCCAGGAACCCACATCCTGCAGCTAGGCCCCGCCACCTATAGTCTCTATTAGTTCCCCATAATGTCCTCAGATGAACCCCTCAATGGATTAATCCACGACACAATTATCCCAAAAGCCCCTTCTCCATACCCTGCTACACTGGGGGCCAGGCCTTCAACTCATGAGCTTTTGGGGAATGTTCCAGATCCAAACCGTAGCAGGGACTTAACCCAGCCTCAGGGGATGCAAAAAGTGATTCACAAGGGGAAAAAAAAACTGGTCCAATTCAGGCCTGAAGGATGAGTAAGTGTGTGAGACAATACAGGGCATTTATAGGTGGAGGTGTCCAAAGCACACGGGTACACTGTGGTATGTGCCTGGCAGCCACTGTCACGAGCTAACCGCAGCATGTTGTGAAACAATCATGTCAGAATACATGAAAATTAATCAGGAAAATCATGTTTTTCCATCACTAAACTCTGAATTTTTGTTCCTAGGAATTACCAAGAGCATACGGCCTGCCTATATGATATGCAGTGGTAAGTGATGTTCTCACGATCAGTGTTTTTGCAGATACAGATGCAGAATTTGCCTGATAATCTTAGAGTTTCTTAAAAGTCCTGTGGAGCATGTTCTCTGCATGGAGTCGATTGGCACAACATGCCAGAGAACCTCTGAGCCTGAGGAAGCAGAATAGTTCCTTGGGGACTGGATTGGATCTTTCTAGGAAGGCTCTTTTGGAAAGACATATCTGGATGGCAGCCCTGATCAATTTCCTAAGATTAAAATTTCTGCCTAAAGGAGCTATGCATCTTGCTGGTGGGTGTGCTGGACACTGGGCCACCACCTTGAGTTTGGGCTGGCCTCATTCTAGAGCAACCTGAATTTAGCCCTGATGGGGCAGAATAAGTGAGGGCACTTACCATGCATTCCACCTCAAATGCCAGCTCTGGCAGTAAATACAACGTTGTCCACTAGGGCCATTTGTTCTTTTGAGCCCCAGGTATAGCAGACCTGCTTTCCCCTAGACTCAGAGTTCACCCTGCCAGAAAACCATTTCAAGAAAACAATTCCATCCTTGCAAAAAACAGAAGAGCTTAGTCTTTCAAATAGGCTAAAGAAAAACGTGCTTACCAACAGAATCACAGTTGCAAAGAGATGAGTGTTTATGTTGCACCTCCCAAATTCATATGCTGAAATCCTAACTCCCCCAGTGATGGTATTAGGTGGTGGGGCCTTTAGGAGATGAATGGGAGTTGTACCTTCATAAAAGTGCCCATAGAGAGGTCTCTGCCCCCTTTGTGAGGTGACAATAAGAAAACAGTTCTCTCTGAGGACGCCAACCCTCACTGGACATGGAATCTGCTTCATCATGAGAAATCAATTTCTACTGTTTTCCTGTTTTCTTTTCTTTCTTTTTTCTTTTTTTTGGTACCAGGGATTGAACTTAGGGGCACTTTACCTCTGAGTCACATCCCCAGCCCTTTTTATATTTTAATTTGAGACAGGGTCTCCTCGTTATATTGCTTAGGGCCTTACTAAGTTGCTGAGGCTGGCTTTGAACTTGCGATCCTCCCGGCCTCAACCTCCTGAGTCACTGGGATTAAAGGTGTGTGACACATACCCAGCAAGTAATTTCTACTGTTTCTAAGTCAGCTTGTTCTATGATCCTTTCTGCTAGAGGAGCCTGGGTAGCCCAAGACTGAAGTCCATGGTATAAGATGCCTCACCTGAATTATGGCTCCACTTCTTTAAAGCTGAATAATTCTCTGTGTTTTAGTTTATTTTTCATTTGGGGGCGATATTACCTACCTCGTATTTGCATTGTGATTTTTGCATGGGAGATTTCACAAAAGGGGTGTCATGATGATTTGATATTATTCTTACTATTATTATTTTTGATGTCTGGTTTCAGTAGATCTTGATTTTCCTCCTAGGAATCCTAGGAACCTCTGGGATAGACATGTACTTAGAGGAGAAGGAAAGGAGGTGTGATTGCAAACTAGCTGCACATGAACCCTCAGTTGCCTGGGCAGCCTTTGAAAGCAGTCTCATGTTCCCTTTACCCAATACACCACTCTGCACTAAAATGCACAGTGTGTGCTACGCTGGGTGAGGCCAGGGCCCGGGCCGGAGGTGACCTCAGGTGTCCCCATGCATAGCAGCTAAATCACTCAGGAGAGAGCCTATGGAAACTGGGATGGCATGCCAAGAGGTGTTGCAATATTATTTTAGAGGATTCATCTGCTTAGTATTATGCTTCCCCTTATTTAACCCTCAGAGGTTTTGGACTCTGTCTGGTGTGAAAATTTTTTTCTGTTTAGAAAGAGTTCCGCTCATTACTTTAGCAGACTGCACATGGGGAGAACTTGTTTATCCTGCTGAATGAGTCATCAATATCCTACTCTATACTAAGCCACGGAATGGGGCACTCGGAAGGGATCTCAGGGCTCATCCGGCTCAGCCCCTCATCTTACCAGTGGGGAAGTGCAGATCCTGAGAGGAGAGGGACCTGCAGCGAATCCCACTGCCATGGAGCTGGCCCTTGAGGACAGCCCTCCTCGTTCCAAGTCTTGTGTGCATTTCACGAATTCACCAGACACCTGTAGAACTTTGGAGCGATGCGGGTAAAAGGAGAGCCCTGATGGATAACATGTGCAATGTGTTCCAATTCCACCCCTCAGCACCTCTGCAAATGATTCTTTTTAAATAAAGAATACTTCATTAAGGAGACAGATAGAAGCGACCCCACTGTTCCTCTATCTAAAAAGCATCGAAGCACTTCCACCAGCCACGTGTTAGGTGCTGGGCGATGCAAGAGAACCAGACAGACACTGGATCCAAGGCTTGTCCTTACTGCAGTGTGCCCCACAGTCTGTGCCGCACAGATGGCTTGAGAGTTGGTTATAGGTGCCACAGAGTTGTCCCAGGTCTACCCTGAGCTTTCACTAGAGATCAAACCGGGCTCTGCTCTCCTCCCCCGTTCCCTCCTCATCTTTCCAAACTGGGCTTCATGGAAGATTTTGTTTGAGGACAAGATCATGTTGGGTACCACACTAAGCTGCTTCACGCCACGACCTTGTATTATTCAGAAGATCTTCGCTTGTAAGGGCAAAAGTCAACTCATGTCATCTTAACAACAGAACAATAAAAGTTGTTGGAAATGTTTGGATACGTAAAATTTTAGGCTTAGCCAGATTAGGAGGCTGAACCTCTGATACAGCTCTCTTCCTCTGCTTCAAATATACTCAGCTTTGCTCGGTCTTCTTTCTGCACTCTGCTTATCTTCACTTGGCTTCATTAGTGGTGAGGTGCCTCTGGCTGTTGGCAGCCCCAGCGCGTGACCTTCCAGCAGAAAGAATCATGTCCTCTGCTTATATCTATGCTGATCTCAGGGGAGAATACTGCTGGTGCTGCGTGGGTCCCTTGCTTATCTCTGAATAAATCACTGGAGACAAGGGTGTAGGGACACTCTTACTAGTCAGTCAGTGTCCAGATGTCAACCCCTGTGTTGGGGACTGGTCACTATGGTTGACAGGTCCACCAGGATCAAGTAGAATGACAGAACAGTTTTCTGGAAACACAGGTTGAGAATATGCAGTCGGGTGAAAAATAATATCTTTTATTTCTCTCAAAATATGTGATTGCCTGATAAGGGCTGCAGTTTGAATACACTTTGTCCTCTTTGAAACTCCTGTGGAATATAATCCCCATTATGAGATATTAAAAGATGATGTTATTTGGGAACTTCAAGAGGGCTCTGCCTTCATGAAAGAATTAATCCTTTCAAGCAACTAATGGATTCATGGGTTATCTTGAGAGTGGGTTTGCCACAAAATCCAGTTTGCCTCGGTCTCTTGTACATTCCCAGTCTCTTGTCATATGATGTCCTGTGCATCCTTGGGACTCTGCCAATAAGAAAGTCATCACCAGTCATAGCCCCTTGATCTGGAACCAGAAATGTACACCAAAATAAGCCCCTTTTCTTTATAATTCACCCTTTCTGTGGTTTTGTGTTATTAGCAAAAGAAGATGGACGAATATAAGAACCTATGATCTCATTACACATTGTGTGAAGTTTTTGATACTGACAATTACAAAGATGATTCTAGGCAGCTCAAATAAAGCAAGAAAGATGGAATTCAAACCCCTGAGCCCAAAGTAAAAGTCAAAACTAAAGCAATCATGACACTATTCTTAGATGCCCTAGCTGGGGAAAGACATCGGCACAGAGCCCGAGACCTTCGCCTTGGGTTTCTGGCTCTCCAGGGAAGCGAAGGGAAGAAGAGCACACTTTTCATCGTCTGGTCTTAGAAGTTAGTTGCCAGGTTGCGGCAGCCCTTTTCTAACACTGAGATCTGAGTTTAGTTTGTCATAGACATTTTTGTCTATGAGATGTCCATGTGCTTTTTAAAAACCAGCAGACGGCCTGTCCGCTTGGCCTCTGCCACCCTCCACTGCTCTTTCATCAGCCCTTGGTGACAAGTCAGTGCAGTGGTGCTTTTCAGGATCCCTTCAAATGGCAGGGCTGCCCTGTGAAGAGAGCCAAGCAAAGAGTGTTGAGCAAAGATGGCTGTGCTCAGGATCCAGGGATCAAGGGGACCAGCTGCCTCAGCTTCCCTTCAGAGGGACTGTCCCCTCCCTGTCTCTATAGGACAATGGGAACCATGAGGACATACAGTAAATAATGTCCACTTAATTAAGAAAGTCCCTGCAAAGAAGATGCCTCCAGAAAAATTGGGAATCCCACAGTAGTACTGCTGAGTGCCTTAGTCCTGCAATGTTGTTCTCCAGCGGGAAATGTAAATGCCCAGTGATCCCTGTCATCCAGGGAGAACAGCACATGAAAATCCCTGGATTATGATCTCAGGACCACAAAGCCACAGGACCTGAATTCTGTTTCTGACACAGCCATTATTTGTTATGTGACCCTGTCAAAATTCCTTCATTACTTGGACTATGTTTTTAAAAATCTATGAAATAAAAATTCTGATTCTTTATGAGTACTAATATATGTTCTCACTCTACATATGCATATCTAGATTTAAAAATATAAATTCTGGAACACTATATTTATTTGATTGTTATGTGATGAAATTGTTTCCCATATGTAGTTTTTAGAAATTAATCTTAATTAGTTGTAAACTCTTCTATTTACAAAACATTATCTTTTTCTGTTTCAAAAATCTTGCATTTTGCTGAGGAAGACTGGGAATATCCTTCACTCTTACTGGTTAGCTCTTTCTGAATACCCATATTTTTCAATATATAAGAAATAATGAAAAATTCAATGTCTTCTGAAAGATCTTATTGTCTGCATCTTCTCTTTGTGACTTATTCTTGGCTTTTCAGTTGTCAAAGCAACTGTAGTACCTGAGTTGCCTTGTAAGAACATCCTAAAGTCAAGGTTAGTTTTCCCTGCCTCCAGAGAAAGGGCCCAATATCCTTACATAAGAATAGGCTTAATGTTTCACAGTGAAATCTTCCACCAACACGAGGGAGAACAGGTTAAAAATGGGGAACATAATTTCATCTAAGAAGACTGAGATCCTTCTCCCAGTTCTTCTGTGAAGCTAGATAAATATATAAGATTTGCTAATACCAGTACACTATTCGGCAGTTTAAGTGCACTTTCATGTGGATTGTTTCATGTGATCTTTGCAAAAAAAAACCCTGAAAGTAGGCAGAATTCATTGTGTTTCCTAGAGGAGGCAATGGAGTCCCAGAGGGTGGCTTCAAAGTGCCAAGACAGCTAGAAAGGAAGGGAGAGTGCAGCTCTCGCCAACCCGTTGCAAGGGTTGGGGCTAGCTAGCAGTGTCTAGCAGCCCTGGGACTCAGCATCCAACAGGCAAACCAGAGCCCAAACCCCAGTCCACCTAATTCACAGGTAGGGTTCTGAGAAAACACAAATGCCATTCATTTATTATAAAAACATCCAAGTCTACTTCAATAGCTACGAAACATGGCCAAATATTGATGACCTGAACTTAGCAAGGCCTAATGTCAAAACAAACCAACTGCCACCCAAACTCTGCCTCTGTTCAGAACAAGGTAGTAGTTATTCAGCCCAGACCCTACCTAGGACTTTGCCCAGTGGGACCTGAGAGGGAGAAATGGACTTTCATGTTTGCAGTTTTGGTGTGGTTTGGAGATGCCATTTGTAAAAAGAAGTTCCTTACGATGGGGGAAGAAACATTTTTGTGGACACAAAAGCTGGAGACAAAACAGGAAAAAAATCATAGATTTGAAACCCATACAAAAATAACGAATGAATAATTTACAGCTTTGCCTTCGTCTATTGAAAAACATTGGAACATGTTCTTACCCAGTGCAACTCTCCAGCTCTTCCTGAAGCTATTACTCACTTAGTCATCTTCTTTTTCCTTCTTTTTTGAAAAAGACATTTATTTGAAGACTGTCGCTCCTGGCTTTTTCTAAGACACAATCAGGCAAGCGCACATGTGTGCCTCCGCCTCCAGACTCACCATCCAAGCCTTCAGCCTTCTCTGAGGCAGAACCATCTCATCTCTGCTATCTCTCAGTACTCCCTGCTGCTTCTAACCCACCACAGAAACTTCTGAGAATCTCTAGCTTCACGTCATTACGAAGTCACCTTTATTCCAACCTGCCCTTTTAAATTCCCAGGTCTTATTCCTATGACTCTGACTGTCTCATGCCTGACATTATTGATCTCTTTAATTTACATAGGGTTGACACATTCAAAAAATAAAAATACAAGATAACCAGTTAAATTTGAATTCCATGTAAATAATCTTTAGCATAAGTACATTCTGTGCATAGTTGGGATCCCACACTTGTGAGGGAAGCAGAGCAGAGCAGAATTTACTATTTCTTCTAGTCGATGGAGAAGGCAGCTGAGCTTAACCAGGGTTAAAGAAATGGTTCAAGACACCGCAGCGAGGAAGTGTGTCCCTGGCATTTGAACTAAGGTTGGCCGACCTGGGAGCCCCAGCTTTTCCCTGGCAATGTGTGGGCTCCATTAAATTTAGCAGTGTCTGCACAGCACTTGACAGTTTTCAAAACACTTTCAGTTGCACGATCTTAATTAATCTTTGCAGGAACCCTCCGAGGTAGTGCGGAGCTTCATTTGCTCTAAGATGATTTTTTCTTTCTTAAGGCTTTGACATCTCTGACTTTGGGATGCAACTTATTGTCAAGAGTGTCAGTCTAATTGACAGCGCTGTGTTTTCTTTCTTAGTTCTGCATGAAATAATGGCATCTTGGATTCAATTAAATGCAACACTGTCATGTACTTTCTATAGTGGAGGAAACAATCTCAGGAAGGCTGGTCTCGACCCTAAAGTGGTAGACACTGTAATTAACCTACACCTTTCCTGCCTTCTGTTACCTGCAGGCTGAAAGGCAATTACAGACCTTCCCCCCTTGACACAGAAGGGAGCTGGTTGGTTGAATGAGCTCCACTAGACCTCCAACTCTGCTCCAGACAAGAAGGTGGCATTGTGTGCACCCACACAATGTTTCCGGAGTATTCACGTAAGCTGAGAGACCATAAAAGCTTAGCAGGTGAAATGAAGAATCGGGTAAGGGATAGCTTGTTTCCCTTCGTCTCCACCTTCCAGGGTAACTAGACAGAAAGCAAAGTGAGTTGCAGCGTCATACCAACGAAAGATTGGAGACACGGGAGGTGGCAGCTCACCTTGGTCAAGTCATCCTGCGCCTGGCCCGCCAGCTGGAGAGTGCTCCTCACAACCAGCAAGCTGCCTGCGTCAATCCTGGGTCCCGGCCCAGTCGCTTTGTGACTGAGGCTGTGCTCCACCACGTCCTGCCCTCAGAGCCCCATCGACAGTCTAGACTGTGCAGGAGGTGATCGCTCTTGACATGGGCCCAGACTTCTCAGCACGTATCCACAGAACCTCATTCCAAGTGTTGGATTCTTGAGCTCCAAACAGCTAAGATCAGGGAGTGATCTCCATTAGAAAAGAGAAACACATTTTGCAGGAAAAAAAAAAAAGGAACAGGGAGAAAAATGAGTCATTGGTCACAAGCAGACAGATCTGAAATTAAATGGATTTACACTGTCAGAGCTTAGTGGGCAAAGGTTATCTGCCTGAAACATGATCATTTTCAGAGAGTCGGCTGGCAGACCACAGAACTAAAGACATGCAGGGCGGCACCTTTTAAAATAATGTGATTCCTCCAGATGGGAAACTCTCTGCAGACTGTCTCTGTGCTGGTCAGGGCCGGATGCATGGCACTCCTCTATGCTGCCGGTAATAAATCACATCGCTGAGCCGCACATCATGGCTATGGGGTCAACACTAATGTCCTCATTTTAGAGACAGAGAAGGAGGTTCAAAGACCTCAGCAACCCTGCTCAAGTTGACAGACTGTTAATGGCTGAGTTGGGAGCTGCGTCCAAAGCTTCTGAGTTTGCCAGCTGCTCTTCCCACTCAGGGTACACACAGTGGTTGGCACTTCAGGGAAGTCAGAACAGAGGTCAAGTTTTATTGAGTGAATTCAGGGAAAAGTGGGGAGAGTGGAAGGAATGAGGTCCAGCCTAGGAGGGACTTAGGAATTTGCAGGGTGTCCTGCAGGTACGGACCTCATGGAGACTTTGGAATGTGCAGGAATAGAAAAGGGCACAGCTACGTCAGAAAAACCACAGTCTGACTCTAAGAAGCTAAGGGTTAATGTGCCTAGAGAGCAGAGGTCAAGATCACAGACCTTTGTGAATTAGAGGATTATAAAGAGGATTCTTATCTTTTCACTCTTGACAGGAAGCAATCTGGTCATTGTTTTGGCTTGTTGGTTGTTTTTATTTTATTTTATTTTATTTTTAATAGTATCACACTTTCTCCAATGCAGCAACTTTGCTCAAGAAAGCATCCTGGAGAGAGAAAGTTCCCCTGACTCCCACACAACTGGGTCAAGTGCAGGCTGCACCACTTCCTGCTCTTTTACGTAAGTCGACTCACTGCGTCTCCTCCAGTGTCCTCACCTTCATCCATAAGGCAGAAGATCTGCTACCATCTCGGAAGATTTGCTCTTCGTTCCTTGAGCTTCCTGCCTGCACACCTATTCTGCTCTGACCTCGTACATCACATTCAAATGTCTTTTCTGCTTCTGTCTCTTCTGACACTCTGGCTCCTTGGAGATTTCACATCCCCACAGCTCTAACTCCTGCATAGAGTCTGGCAGGGAAGAGCCTCTCAGAGTCTTCCACAGATGACTGCAAGCCAGTGTGAAGGAGGAGGGGTGGCAAGGAGGGGCTTGGTTGAGCAAAGTCCAGAAATCTAGATTCCCCCCACTTTTGTACAAGACCCTCAGCATTCTCTCTCCTCCTGTCACCACCTCTGCTTTACCCTACTTGCAGGTGACAGCTAAAAGGATGCAATGAAGCAGATGTCCTTCCGCAGGAGTGGAAAGGTACTGAGGCTAGGTGGTGGTATTTTGCAGTAGGCAAAGCTCTTTCACCTCATTACCATCTTTTTGGAGTGGAGCAACGTGTCTCCATGGGTGCAGGGGAGCGGGGCAGCCAGTGCTCTGCTCATTTTGCAGATGAAGAAACCCAGCATCAGCGAGGTGAAGATGAACATTCAAGGTCACACAGTTACCAGTGACCAAGTCAGAAGAATGTCAGACCGAGCTGTCTGAGCCCCCTCTCCACGCCTCCTTTGGGCTTCCTCGCTGAGATAAGGCAAAGCTAATAAGGCTAAAAATAGTGGCAGAAGAGAGTCGCACTGCCATCTCCGATGTGAGTCTCAGATGGGCGCGCCACCCAGCCCACACTTCCTGCTCACTCATGAGACAAGCCCCGAGTCCTGGAGCAGAGTGGGCCTCGCAGTACTGCACAGGGAGCTGAGTCACGGCAAGCCCGACTGTTTGATCGGAAAGAGTGGCGTGGGTGATCGCGTCCCAGACAGAAGATGCGTGGCCAGATGGAGACGCAGCAGTAGACTGGGCTCTGCTCGGCTCGTTGCCGGAGCCCCGGCTGCTCTCTTCTGACTTAGGACACTGCTGAGGTGGAAGTAGCCGGGTCCATTCCCAGCTCATGGAGTCCTTGGACCTCTCAAGTGGGGACACATCTGAAGGTGACCAGAGACTACCAGAGGCCACAGTCGGCCATGGTGGGAGATGGGGGAGACATCCAGAAGAGCAGACACAGCCACGTTCTTGGGCAGTGACAACAGTGTGGCCAAGATGCTATTTATACAGCACCCATCTGGCAAGCGTTATGGGTGCTTCCTGCAGGCACACACTGCGAGGTGGCAGGTGCTCAAGCTGAGGGAAAGGATTCAAGGACTCACGGTTGCCCAGTGGCCTGCATGTGTCCTGTCCAAAGCCACCCTGCTGACGTGGAGGGACATGTGAAGTGGCCCTCGCTTTTCTCATAACCATGAGGGTACTTTCAATTGTTCTGTGCCCCATGTGAGGCGTTGCTAGTCTTCACACCAATCCTGCCAAGCAGGCATCTTCACAGCCGTCACATACTGGAGGAAGTGGGTATTTGCAAAGGTTTAGCAATTTGTTCCAGGTTGGCACCAGACTGGCTGGCTGAGGCTCTGATGGTCTCTGCTGGAGTCACTCAGGGTGGGAGTTGGAGCTGGAGCTGGGATCAGGCCTGTGTGACTTGCTGGGGTTGCTCAGGGTGGGTGGTGGAGCTGATCCGGGATCAGGCCTCTCTGACTTTGCATCCAGGCAGGCTCACATTGTGCTTCACAGCCTGCACCCCACTCAGCACTCCTTCCAGTTCCCATCCCCACTTCCTGGGGGAAAGAGCCCCTGAAACTCATCTCCAGAGAACGAGCCAAGATGACTGCTGCTCTGGTTGGCCCAGCGCTGAGATTCTGCATGGCTTCCGTCCCCTGGAATCTGTAGGCAAATGTTATCCTTTTGTCTTTGGCAAACCCCACTGCACATTCCATATTCACAGAGCCTGACAGAGACAAGGAGAACAGGGAACTCCTCCTGCCACCAGCAACTTCCTCCGCTCTTTCTCTGCCTGTCCTGTTCTTCCTCGTGAGCACACCCAGGCTGCCTGCGCCAGCTGTGCAGCGTCTGCAGCCCGGATGGCTTCTCTACGCTCCTTCCAGAAGTCTGTGCGATTTGGAGAAGAGCTAGGATTTCATCTGTCAAGGTTAGCCTTCCACACTTCCTGGGATGGCCAGAAAAGAGGGACAGAGATGGTCTCAGAGGTCCTGGGGAGCATCTCTACACACGAAAGAGCAAGAATGATCCACCAATCTAACCAAACCTGGCAGAATCCCTGGAAATTCAGCACCAAGTATTTGCAACTTTAATCTCACAGGAAGGAAGGAAAGAAGGAGGGAACAGACAGAGGGAGAAGGGGAAGAAAATAATAAAAGCAATTGGCATTTGCTGACTGCTCCTGGGTGTCTCACCCAGTGGTGGGTGCTTGGAGACCGGAATGAGAGACAGACTGTTTTCAGTTCAGATTCATCATGAAACAATGTGTGACTCTTGGCAATCACCTCCCTCCCTGGGCTTGCTTTTTTTATACATTCAAAACTTCCATCCAGGCTGAGCCACCTAGAGATACAGAGCCTCCGTAGGTCAATGCTTCCTCCTGTGAAAACTCTGAGGTAGCAGGGCAGTGTGCTACTCTCATGGACTCACACAGAGGCAGCGGGAGTCCCAGGATGAGTCTGCTGTGGTGTTGGGTGCTGAGGCTGGTGGGGGAGGTTTCTGGCTTTCTCCTTCTGTCCCAGGGTTCTTTCTTCTTGAGCAGGACAAGCATCCAGTGAGGTATTGATGGTCTCCGGACTGAGAAGGCTGCCATTTGCAATTGGGAGATCTGAGCCATCAGTGAAGGCAAGGAAACCAAGTGGGTGAGCTGCAGGTGAGCTGGAGAATAGGCTGAGAGGAGGACAGAGGAGACATGATGTTCAAGGAGGCAGAGGATCACTGAATGTGCTCAACTTGCTTTTTCACCTTGATTTTCCTAGCTCTCAGCTATCTTTCAGGACCTAGGTAGTTTTCAGCCATGAAAAGGAAGTTCATCTTCGAGTTGGCTGCATGTCATCAGCCCTCCCTTAGCACATGGCCTGGGTGCATGCTAAACTGCCTGGCTACCCATTGCTATGGGCTTCACTAAACCTCATGTTGAAACTTGTTTCTTTACGTGATGGTGTGAGAGGAGGGGGAGCCTCTGAGAGGTGGTGAGGGCATGAGGTGCCCACTGCTGTGAATGGATTGCTGCCTTTCTCCATGGCGGTGTCTGTAAAGAAAGCCTGCTCCTGCACTGTATCCCCTGTCTCCCTCCCTCTCTCTCTCACACTCACTCATTCACTCACTCACTCACTCATCCTGCTTTCTTTACCCTGAGGCAAGGCAGCAGTTGGCTCTCACTACAAACTGACCAGGTACAGCCACCTGATTTAGGGCTTTGCACTCTATAGAACTGAGGGCAAATAAATTTCTGTTCTTTATCACTAATGCAGTTCCAGGAGTTTTGTTTGTTTGTTTTTTTTCCTTTCCTTTATGGCAACACAAACTGGGTGAAGACACCAAACTGGGATTGTCTTTGCTAGTATAAATTCATTTGGCCACCAGAAAACCATATCAGCTGGGAATTGACCCAGATGCTCCCTGAAATTGCCACTAGTTCTGCAATTGACAGGCTCAAGTCACTTCTGGAATCAGAAGGAAAGTACATAGGAGAGACAGGAGGACATGGAGTCCGGTAAAGCAAGATCTTCAGGATCGCTAAGAAAAATTCATTTCTCAAAAAACAAAACAAAACCCTTGTGTGATATAAGACGGCCAGGTGTAGGGACCTGTGCCTATAATCCCTATGGTTTGGGAGACTGAAACAGGAGGATCACAAATTCAAAGCTAGTCTCAGAAATTTAGCCAGGTCCTAAGCAACTTAGGGAGACCCTGTCTCAAAATTAAAAATAAAAAGGGCTAAGGAATAGCTCGCTGATTAAGTGTCCTGGGTTCAATCCTCAGTGCCAAAAACAAACAAACAAACAATAAAAACCCTTGTATGATGTGTTATACGGAATCCTGTACTTGTGCAGTTTTAGAAAGCAAGAAAGCAAACAAAAAGAAAAGGAGAAAGGAAGAGAAAGAAGGAGAAAATAAAGAAAGATGCGAAGGGTAGAAAGAAATAAAAGAAGCCAAGAAAAGAAAAAACCCAAGGAAGAAGCTGGGGAAGGGTGGAAGGAAGCTTGAGGCAAGGATCTGAGGAGGCTGAGGATAATGGATGTAAAGAGGGCAAAGGTGAAAGTCAATGAGAGGAGGAAGTCAGAAGACAGAGGAGGAGAGCGAGGACCTCAGTGGCTGGGCCGATGGAGGCTGTTCCCAGGCAGTGTGACCCTCTGCCCCTTGAAAGGCACCCCTCCCATCCCACTTGGTGGTGCGGTCTTTCCTGAGGAAGAACCTGTCTGACCGGAGCTGATTAGGCCTGGCTGTTTCTGAAAGAAGCTGGAAATAGAATTGCAGGTACTTAAGGGGGGTCATCAATACATCTGAGAACACTCGACTCCCATGAGAAGCCCAACTACACACAGGCAGTCAGAGAAACTCAGAAATGTCAACAATTATTATGCATGTATGTACTCACTTCCATTACAGAACGCGGGTATGACAGAGGAGACATGAGATCTGGGAATGAATGAAGCGGGCAGATCCTGGACTAGGATCGGCCTCAACTTACTTTGTCAATATCCATGTATGCATGAGTATGTAAACAAAATCCCCTCCAATATGTAAAACTATGTTGAACAAATGAAAAATAGAATTGAAGCTACTTATTCCGTCATCAATACTGCACCAGGAGAAAGAGGCCAGTGGGACTCAGTGTCGGATCTTGGGCTCCTTGCCTTCCCCTGCCTGAGGGCTTTCCTGTGCATCCGGACTGCTCAGCAAGGCAGAGGAAATGTGGGACAGGCCTGCTGCAAGTGGACTCCCCGAGAACATCTCTTAAAAAGCCCAAAGAGAATAAGTTGTGATGGGGTGAAGTGGAGACTGGGGAATGACCCTAGCACATCCTCTGCAGACATATAAGTTTCTGGAAAATGATAATTTACTTTAACAAAAAGAAATTAAAGATTTTATGATCAGAGACATTTGGAAGGAGGTGGAGAAAATCACAATAAGGAGGCTCTACAATGCTTATTAATCTGTGGCATCTCGATGTCCTCTGCTTTCTACTGGTCCTCTGATCAGTTAGGAAAGGTCACTACCACTGTCACAAGTGGTGGATGACTCAGTGTATTTCTTTCATCTGGCTCAAGGTTGGTCACTCTGACACCTCCAGGCTGTGTGATCTAGAGCCTTCTCTGAAGACATCCAAGTTGAATCCTTATAATCTGCTTCCTTAATGTGTAGTTTTTACTGTCTTCTGCACGATTTTTGTTGTTTCCTTCCCTTAAAAAATTGAAAGTATTTTTGTATTCTTCTATCTCCTGCTTTTTTTTTTAACCATTTTTTTCTAGGAAGAATCAGCTGTTCATACCATCTGGCCCCAGTCTCAAGAATTAGAGAAGAGTTTTTAGCAATAAGAAGTTTCGCCACCACTTGCTCAGGTATTCAGGCAGGGGTCAGGGATCAGTGGGCTCCCACACTTGGTTTGTGGGATTGAGATGTTGTTTAATAGGACAGTAAAAGAAGATGGGTTGGATAGCTGCCTACACAGGGTAAACTCACTTATGTGCACACAGAAGCAAGCATGGCACAGAGCAGGAGAGACGGGGCCAGGTTTCTAATTCCTAATCTACCCCTCACCTGCAGGGCGATGTTAGAATAATTGCACAATCCTAGAAAGCAGATCATATCATTCTAATTTTGAAGATAAGGAAACTGAGGTACAGAATGACTTTTGCTCTGAATACCACATTTCTGTTATGTAGAACAGCAAATATTCAAATTAATCCTCCCTGGTCCCCAATCTAACACTCAAACCATAGATTTGAAGGCAGGACCATTCACGTGGCTGTGTCTTTCTCTCAACACCTGCACTGACATCTTTTGCCCTTCCTGCCTGCTTCTCTGATGTACACCTGGTCATCAGGAAAGAGAAGTCTGTTTTACTTCTTCCAGTGATAGATTCCACCTGCAGATATTCATCTCAACTTTCATAAGTGATCCAATCAAATATATTTAAAGAGAACCCTGAACCACACCCAACTTAGACACTCGGGTTAAAAATAGATGCAATTTCTGCACATCATGAATTTACACTGTAGTGGGAGTTTGGGGGAAACTGAATATAAACAGACATTAAGTAAGACAAATTCAGATTATAATTTCAAATAAATAAATATGGGGTGTGATTTATAATATTAGGGAAGAGGGTGAGGAAGTTATTTTGATAACCTACTTAGGAAAAAATTTCTCCAATGATAGCAGCTAAACTGGGTGTTGGAGGATGAGAAATAGCAGCTAGAAGAGTCTGGAACACTGTTCCAGGAAGAGGGCAAGCAAGAGCGAAGGCCTGGAGACAGGAAGGAAGGGACTTATTCTGTTCAGAGAGAGGAAAGCCTGTGGGACTGGACCTGAACGAGGGGGAGGGAGGGAGGCACTCGTGTGGGTCTTGCAGGCAGAGGAGAGGGCAGGGTTTCCATTGTATTTGAAATGGGACGGGAGGACAGGAAGTTATGAAGACCAAGAAGTGAAAGATCTGGCTTATGTGTTTGGAGACACCTCTGTGCTGTGTGAGAACTTCTCAGGGACAAGGAGAAAGCAGAGAGAGGTTTGTTGGGTACTGTTGGACAGGGAAGGGGAAGAAGAGGCTGGGAGACTTAGAAGCAGCATTTGGAGGGATTGCACGATACAGTGGTGGGCTGGGGATGGGGATGGCACATTCCTCTCCAAAGGACCACAGTGAAAATTCAAAAGTTGGTTAAGATGAGCAAGGATGGAAAGGTGGGTCATGGAGGGGACTGGAAAATGGACTGAGAGGGCAAACCTGGGAGTAGTGTTAGACCAGGAGATGCTGGGATCCTGGAAGAGCAAAGAGGGAGAGCAATGGCCCCAGGGTCAAAGGACATGGATGATCCTGTCACAATGGGAGCCCTGGGCTGGGTGAAGTAGAGGGGCAGAGACTGAATCCTCCACTCCGCCAAATGAAATTGCACTGGAGAAACGGTGAGTGTGGGGACTTGGACAAGATTCGAAGGGGAAGGCGGTGATGGTGACAAGGAGCGGTGACCCAAGCCCTGGGCAGGAAGAACCAGCAGGGTGTCTGAGCCAAGTTCCAGAGGAAGTGGCCCCCTGGGGAATGCAGAGAGAGCAGCTGTAGAGCCACTGTCAAACCCAGAATCCCAGGACCAAGGGGGCCTCTCCTCTGGGAACATCTGCTCTCCCTCTGATGTCCCGGCTCCCTTTCCCGCCTTCCCTCCCTCCCTGCTTCTCACCTCTTTCCTCATCAAACTGTTGTTTGAAGTGATTGCCTATGGCCAGGTGTGGGAAGGAGGCTCCTGATTAAATCAAGGTGCCCTCAAGTGCTGAATGGGGACTCCACACACTTACTAGGGTAACAGTGCTTTAAAAGAGCACATCAGTAAATCCCAGCACTCTAATACATTTTGGGTGCTTGAGATTATGTTAAAAAGTGTTAAGAAAAATCTAGGGGTGGGGAGGGTAGACTGATTTGGAGTGATTTACGACCAGAGAATATCTAGAGATGGAGGTTAAAATCTGCCTCCAGAGACGTCTGCTATGCTCAGCCAACCCCCAGCCTAGTCCTGTCATTTTCAAAGCTGCTTCTGGAGATTCCTTAATCATAAAATGTGTCTTTAGCACTGGATGAATCCCACCCAATATGTTCCTTATCAAGTATTCTGGATTACTATTATTATTATTATTATTATTATTATTATTATTTCTGCATTCTTAACAGAGTAGGGGTGGTAGAAAGGGAGGGTCCAAGAGCAACAGCTGGAAGCTGAACGTGAGGAACAGGAGGATTCCATTAGGAAAGAGCCTCGGTATCACCCCCCTGGGACAGCACAGCCTCATTCTCCAGGAAAGTCCGTCTTTGAAATGTCTTCTGTGCCAGACTCCCTCCTGCCACCCCCCTTAAAATTTCACAGCTGTGAGACAGAGGGACTTTGAAAGGCAGAAAGACAGGGAGGACTTTTATTCTTCCTTCATGATCATATTAACAGCCTTTTCCCAAATGGTATTAATAAACATCTAAACTTCAAAAACTTAACTTGATATTTCTATATCCTTTCCGCTGTTGACATGTTTTTATTTTACAAAATGTTTTACCCGAATGATTTCGGATACAAGCAATTGTCAAAGGAATTTTTGGAAGTGTGTATGTGTGTTTAAGTTTCTATAGGTGCCCCAGAAATATTGGGGTGCTGGTTTTTATTGTGAGCCCCAAGATCATACATCAGAAGCTATAATTATATACACTCTTTCGGCAAAAGGGACAGTGGGACAGTGAGACCATGAATAGTGGCTTAAAATCATTCACTGAAGTCCCAGATATATTAAAGGTCACTCATGCCATCCTGAGTAGAGT
The DNA here is from genome assembly GCA_004027875.1 of Aplodontia rufa. Taxonomy (NCBI): domain Eukaryota; kingdom Metazoa; phylum Chordata; class Mammalia; order Rodentia; family Aplodontiidae; genus Aplodontia; species Aplodontia rufa. The sequence continues at coordinate 30,980 of PVKS010003451.1, read as the reverse complement.
CTCTTAATCATTCTGTTTCAGTTTTTTTTTTCTTTTTAAAGAGAGAGGGACAGTGAGAGAGAGAGAGAGAAAGAGAGAGAAAGACAGAATCAATTTTATTTAGTTTTTCGTATGGCCTTCGTTGCTCCGAGTCTTTGCTGTGTACGTGGTGCTGGGATTTGAACCTGTGTACTTGCACATGCCAGGCAAGCACCATAACTGCTGAGCCATGGCTCCAGCCCCTCTGCTTCAGTTTTCTTGACTGTAAATTGAAGATGATAATGCGTTATTCAGTGAGTCTTGAAATTTTAATTGATCGATGATGTTCAATGAATGCATTTTAATACGTAACACTTCTTAGTGATTTAGTAATAGTATTCACAGCTATAGGAAGAGGAAGAGGAGGAACAAGTAGATGGAGGTTTGAGGACAGGTGTGTGGTAAAAGTAGAGGCTCACAGGCTATTAATGTCCACGCAACTGAACAATCTGAAGGTTTTCCAGGAAGACAAGAAGTCAAGGTCAGAAAAATTAAGCACAAAAAAAAAAAAAAAAAAAGAAAGAAAGAAAGAAAATAAGAAGCAATAGCAATGAGGATTCTAAAGCACTTGGATCCTTAGGAAGTCCTTGTCCAGAATGTATATTCTGTTGTAAAGGTCCTGGGTGACACACACAAACAAAATAGCTTCAGTCATTTGGCTGGGCAAACGCAGGGCCCTCAGCCGTCTGTCTGCTGCTTGACTGCAACTGGTGCTAGAGCCTCTCCTAAGAAGCCCTTTGCTGATGGAAAGTATGGACTCAAATGGAAGTATGGTGCCCTTGATTCCAAGTGACAATGGGAGCTGGGACTCAGGAAGAAGGATGGCGTTGCCATGGTGCTGTGGCTCCATTTCCTGCCTGTCTTAGAGACACTCTGGAGATACCCGTGCTCATCCAGAAGGAAATGGCATCCCTCACTGGGGGAAACCGAGTGAGGGCTTGCAGGAGCATCTGCAAGGTGTTGCTTACATGGCATTTCAGAAACCCCTGTAGCTGAGGGACAGTGAGTGATTTGGTGCTGGGGACAGAGTGGCGGAGCAGAAGAAGAGCCTCCCAAGCCAGCAGTGAGGAGTCCTCTGCCTGCACCAGCTGCTTCCAGGGTGTCTGCAGTTTTCTCGTTTCCAGGTCTCTGCTTCCTTACGTGTTAGAATAGCCTCTCATCCCTACTTGTGGGTGCACCTGTCCCGGGATCAGAAATGCCCTCAGCAATTCCGTGCGTTTAGCACCTGAGAGAACCTGGGGAAGTCAGACTCCTCATTTCCTTAAAAGAGCCCTTTTGCCTGCTTCCACTGGCGTTCCGAGCAGAGTGCCACCCTCATCTCAGCCTGTGGTGATGATCAGCCCTAGTTCTGGTTTACTGGAGCGTAGTGCGCTTCCAAGTGCCCTAGCTGCACCTTCGCGCAGTCTTCAGGTCCCCTTCCTGCGCCTGGCTTCCCCATCACTCCTCTACCTAGAAGGACCTCCTATTCCACCTGGACCTGGAATTCATTCTTTCAGCTGGGCTCAGCGCAGCCAGTCTCACCAGGTGAAGAACCCTTCCTAGCATGAGCGTCTTACTGCCCTTGGCCTGGCTTTGCAGGGTCTTTCAGGGTCTCCAGCTCACTAGACCGTGAGTCTTCCAGGGTGGGGAGGGCAGCATATTTCTCCTCTGCTGGAAGTACATGTTGAGTAGATACATGATTGAATGCCTTGGTCGTCAGCCCGCCACATCACATTCCTCTACGTGATTCCCAGCAAATGGGTGGGAGCCTCTTAGGGAAGTTCTGAGTCTCACCCCCAGGATTCCCTCAGGAGGAGCACAGGTATCCACCTTGCTCATGAATGTCGCCGGTGGTTACAGCAGACTGATGTTTAGAATAACTGCCCTGGGAGAGGCAGAGAAAGGCTGCAGAGACAAGCGTGCATTGGTGACAGCCGAGAGTCCAGTGCCAGGAGATTGGGCAGTGTCAGTCGCACCACCTCATGGTCAAGGTTTGTAACTGACAGTCTTAAAGGTGCCTAGTGGTGACACCATACCATCAAAAAAGGCTTAAATGTGTAGTGAGTAATCTCTCTTCAGTAGTAATAGTAGTAGTATATAATTCCTTTTGGGAATTATATTAGGATTTCATCCCAAACTGGCAAATCCAGAATTTTAAAAGCTGAAGATAAGGAAACAAGTAGTTTGAAACATTAATACACACAAAAAAAGTTTGCACATAGACTTGGTAGGAAGTAACTAACACACAACATAGATCTTCATTTCATTTTAGGGAGTTTGTGTTTGTTCACCAATTTGCCTCAGCCACTGAGCCAAACAACCAACAGATCCCGTGGGTCTGAGGTTTAGCTGACCAGGGACAGTGCTATGGGTGGAAATGCAGGGTGTTCAGACATGTGGACCTGGGCTCCGCTCTCACTTCCAGCTTTTACCAAATCCGAGCCCTTGAAGTTCTATTTCTTCTACTCTCAAGTGGCAGGTACTATTTCAACTACAGTTGCCCCCACCTCTGTGGCTTTATTTATCTACAATCAACCATGGTCTGAAAGTATTAAATGGAAAATTTCAGAAATAAAAACTTAGGGGCTGGAGCGGTGGCTCTGCGGTTACAGTGCTTGTCTGGCATGCACAAGTATGCGAGTTCGAACTCCAGCACCACATACCCAACGAAGTCTCAGAGCAACAAAAGGCACATGAAAAACTAAATAAAAATTGTTTCTCTCTTTCTCTCTCTCTCACTGTCCCTCTCTCTTTTTAAAAGAAATAAATAAATAACTTATAAGTTTAAAATAACTTTTTGTAATAGTATATTGTTTTAATTGTTTTATTTATTATTGTTGACCTCTTATCGTGCCTAATTTCTACATTAAACTTTAACACTGGTCTGTATATATAGGGAAATGCATAGTATACCACAGATTCTGGTCTTAGCCACAGTTTCCTCGAGGTTCTGGGACATACCCCCTGCAGATTAGGGGGACTACTGTGTGCAGTTGGTATGAGAATTATGTTTGGTAGTAGTTAAATACCAGATGCTTTACATATATTGCTACTATTAAAGAACTTATTTCCTACATGAGATAGCTGAGATTTGAAGAGTGCAGAGCCTCCCCACAGCTGTTAGATAGCTAGTGTTGGTGTTCAGCTTTGATTCTGGGTGGTGGTGGTGATGTGTGGAACAATGAACAGTGTGTGGTAGGACACTGAGGAACTTAAATCCTTCCTCTCCTGTGGCTAACAGCACTCTCAACTATAAAGCAAAATGCTTGGATCATCTCAGATCCCTTTCCAAGCATGGCCTTGGCTGTACCACCAAAGCAGCCAGCATCTTTCTCTCCTGAATCCTCTTCATCTGGAAATACTAAATAAGTCTCCAGCACAGGTGACTGACATGGTGGAAAGGGCCAGCTCCTGGAAGCTTGACCTCAAAGGTGACCAGGATCAAAGTGGATGCAGGCTTTGTAGATCAAAGGCATTGCCTCTCCCATGGAGCTACACAGAGCCAGTGTCAGAGCAGCCTGTGAGCCCAGGGCGCTGGAACATTGTGCTCCCATCAGTTCATGTTCCTAATTAGTCAGCCAAGTGCATGGGCTGAGGCTTCTGGGTGGTCTGCACGTGACTCTCCAGTTCCTAACCATTCCTGGAGCTCTAAGGGGGAGGTCTGCACGTCTACAGGGCATTGGGAAAGCCCAGTCAGGGAGAGAAAGGTCCTACTATCCAGCAGTGGTTGTTGGTTCCTAGCCCTATGGTTGCTATGCTATGGAGGGTCCTGTTGTCCCTAGGAGCTGCTTGAAGTTAGCTGTTGGTTTTACAGTGCAGGCTTAAAGAAGAGATGCTTAACTCCCACAGGTCACTTTGACCTCATGTTCAAGTTGGCTGGCCTTAGCACAGAGCACATCTTTCAAAGGGCTGAACTCTAAGAACCATAGTACAAGGACTCCTACACAGGTATAGATTAGAGAACAGTTAAAACTGGCAGTTATGGAGACCTTATTAATTCCAAATCATCACTGTAATCCTTGCAAAAGCCCTGCTGCTGTGTATAGCTAGTTCCATTTTATTAATGGTAAAGCTGAGGCCACAAAGATAAAATGCCTTGCATAAGAACACATAGCTCAGTAAAGGAGGAAATGGAGTTTCCATCATTCCTTTGGATTCCAGGTCTGCATCCATTATGTAGCCCACATTAGTATCATGTGATAAGCACAATCTCAGTGGCAGTCAATCGTCAATGTTTACTTTTGCTCTCTGGTCTAGGGTAAAGGTGGACGTCCTATTGGTTAGCACTGGGCTCTGTTGATTGGGGCTGGGCTCATCCTATGGCCTTGGTCAGCTCCGGGGTTGGATAGGGGTAGGTTTATCTGGGCTGATCTTGGCTGGGACAATGCTTTTTGCACCATGTGGTTCTCAGCGTCCAGTATCCCACCTGAGGTTGTTCCCAGAAATGGCAGCAGGTCTTGGGCAAGGGCTTACACTCCTAGACCTGGGTTTGGAATTAATTGTCACATCATCACAATGACCTCATCTGGTGGCCAACACAAAGCACATATTCGAAGGTAGAGAAATTGATTCTATTTGAAGATGGGAAGGAGGTATGAAGTTACACCTGCAAGGCGACCTTTGGATGCACATAGAGCATTGACCAGGTTCCTTAATGCAATCGCTTGACCACAGACAACTGTAATATTTTCACCTGTGCCAGTGTGCCATGCATATAGAACATTAGGAAGTTTTGTATGTTTTTTATTTTTAGTAAGAAACTAGAACTTCAATATTGTCTTTCTCAGCTTTAAGTAGCACACATGCTTAAGGTGAAAGCTATATAATGAAATTCTTATCAAATTAACTTAAAGTACATTTGACACCTAATAAGAGATGGAAGAAAATGAAGTGTCTGATTCTTAAGTTATGGCACCTTAGAATTCAGAGTGAGACCTGCAAGTTCACAGAAGCAGTGCAGCGGCTCCTTATCAGTTTTAAAAGAAAATGTAAAGTCCTTTTTTGGTGTTCTAGACTGTTGCCCGTCTGGCCCGTCTTCTCTCCGATCTCACCTCCCAGCAGGTGCGTGCGGTGCGTGGCAGGACCCCCGGCTCTGCCTCTGCCTCCTGCTCTCCATGCTGCTCTTTTCTTCTGAAGCAACATCTTGTGTTCTTCCTTGGCCACCTCCTACTGGCCTTCACAGCTCCAGGGCCCTTTCCCCAGCACGCCTCCCCTGAGTTGGAGCCACCCTGTGCTGCCTTTCACTTGCTGGAACCCCTCTAGGGTGGATGTTGCCCAAGACAGAATGGCTTTCATATCTGCATGTGCAATGCCTCCAATAGGCAGAGGAGGTAGAACCTTTTGGTCAAATAGATGGATCTGTCAGTGAACCATCCACCTGCTTGAAATATTATTTATTCTTTGAGGAAGAAACCTTTATAAATAGGTAGTTTAATTTCACAACTGCTTGTGTAACTTTTACAATTAAAATTATACTTTCCTTACTTATTTCTGCCCATGATAGGCTGTAAGGCTCTTTCTTAGCAGTTGGGTTGGCTGGAGAGAGAAGCTTACCTAGAGACACCTCAGCTACACAAACGAAGTGTTAAGCTGAGCAGTGTAGTTCCAGGTCCACGTCAGTGTCCGCTGGGACAGGGTTGTGAGCAGTGTGGGCCTGGGGCTACCTTCCAGACTGGCTTCATCCTGTTTGTCTCCTCTCCCAGTCTGTCTGAGCATTTGGGTTTTGGCATTCCATTCTGGAATTCAGCCAGTACTGGACAGGGTGTGCAGTTTAAAGAATGAGGGCGTAGGGGTGCAGGCATTCCGATAAGTAGTCCCATCCCAGAGGGCTTACAGGAATGAAAGGCATCAAGGCTTCAGGAAAGGAAACCAAATTAACAGTTTTCAAATAATGCACACACATGTATATTTATACACACACAGTACAGTCCAGCACATGTATGTGCATGTAAGCTTGTTCATGTAAATGTATATTTAAACAGGTGCATTTCTCTTTCTAGATTTGTATATTCGTGTGTAAATGTGTATATCTCAGTATATTCACATGGATCTGTGCATTACACAAATATGTACCTACGTGTATATATGGCATGCTAATTACATGCACACTGTGCACTATGCACAGCTCTGATCGATTTTCCACACTGAGGTTCATAAGCATGGATGCATGTAAATATCTATATTGGCAGATATGTAATAATTTATGCGTATATGTCGTTGTGTGTGTATATATGTGATATAGCAATCTCTGATTACTTATGTGAGCACTTATGCATGAGTGTTTTTCTACATATACAGAAAAGCAGACATACACAGATGCATGTAGCCTTATCAAGTCACAGACTTAAAATTTGTAATATGGATATTTTTGTACAGGAAACATTTTAAGGAAGAAAATCAAGACTGTTTAACATCTTTTTTATTTCCAAGTGTGTCTGGGCAAGTATTTTGAATATAGCAGGCACCCATGAATAGCTTCCTTGATTATACATTTTAAAATGAGAAGAATTTGGAAAGGTAATCTCGGTTGCTGCAACAAAAAACCCTGAAACCTTAGTGGGACTCGGGATACCTGGATCTTTGCTGCTCACTGTGGTGCTCCGGCAGCGCAAGCTCTCTTCTTGGATTCTGCTTCTTCCTGCTTTCCATAAGCGTGTTGTATCAACTGGAGCCCAGATCCTGTGCTCATGACTGCATGTGTTGCCTTTCTGTTTTTGACCATTCTTAACCGGACACCCAGACTCCGCAATTGATTTGCGTGGACAATGAGAGAAGAATGCTGGGGCTCCTCTTCTTTCAAAAGCTCCTATCTGTGGTCAGTGATGCCTCTAACCGCTCCCGCCCCCCCCTCCACTGATCTCTTCAACCACAGCTCCCGGGGCTTATGATGAAGAGAAGTTGTGCAAGCAGCAGCCACAGATGCTCTCTAACCCGGCCTTAGTGCTAAACTGTGCTGGCAGATGCGAAGCCAGCAGGAGGAGGAAGGGGATCCAACCCTGTGTGGTTGATTACCACTTCTTTTCTTTAGAAAGCCTCTTGGCTTTTCCTCATATGTAAAATAAAGTTGTTGGTACTGCTTTACCTACCCACAGAGACTGGTTAGAGCAATCAAATGAGATCATTTATAAGCTTTGCAAAATGCAAACGATTTCTTTGAGATGATAATGGTAATTCCAGGATTTTCGGCTGTTCAAGCTTTTGAAATGTGGTAGTGAGGCGAGGCAAGGGCTTAAGTGGCTACTAATAGAGCAGTAAACTTTAATCAGCGACTCCAAGGACAGTCTTCAGAGGCTGATAAAAACAGACTCTGGGCAGAGGCAAAGGAGCCTTGACCTGTGAGGCCAGAGAACATGGCGGAATCCCTGAATTCCAAAAGAAGCACAGAATAATAGATTTCTGTCTATAGGGACGAGATGGTACAATGACCCCCCAGGGGACTCCCAGGCACCCAGGACAGATTCTAGTGCCCAAACAGACATCTAGGATGAGTTTGCCAAAGGGGCCTCTGGAAGGGGCTGGGCTACACCCAGAGTTCTTTATTTTTGGTTCATGAACCCTCCAAGATGTGTGTGGATAGAATTCAGGAGTTTATACTCATCAAGCTTCAAATTATGGTATTTATTAGACCACTATTAGATTGCTTTTAATGTCATGTGTTAAAGAAACATGACTAGTACCATATCACACACCTCTTTTAATGTGAATAACTAACTATTCCAATATGATTCCTTTAAAAAATATCCACTCTCTTTGCACATTGAAAATATTCTGAGAATTGGTTCTTAAGCCTTCAGCGCACTGCCAAAGGAGCTCAGGACACAGAAACAGCCCAGGAATCCTGGGTCTAACAGCAGAGTGGTGTCATCCAAGATGGCTGAGGGCCAGTTAAGTCCAGTCTGTGCCCTCTTCGTGAAGTTGGAGTAGTGGTAAGATGCAATAGATGTAATAGACATAAGGAGAAAAGCAAAAATGCAAAAGGAAGGGCAATTCTTAGAGCAGAAGCTAGAAGTCAGAATTGGAATTGCACGGGAAAGTGCTGAGTGGAGTTGTCCATTTAGATTTGCGCTGGGGCAGGTTAAGGATGTTAGCAATGATATGTGGGCTAGACAGAGAAGCTTAACGGGATTTGTTACATTGTCTGTAGTAGTAATAACTGTATTGACAGCCATGTAACTGAGTATATTTGTTGCCAGACACTACACCAAGTATGTTCCCTGGGTCAATTCATGTAGATCTAATTGCCCACCCCCCATGGCTCATACTACAAACTGAAGCTCAGAGCAGTATATTAATTTTTCCATAGTTGTACAAATGATAGAACTAGAATTTAAACCCAGAATGTCCAAATACGTTGGGGTTGACCACAATACCCAGATTTCCTTAAATGTTGACCTTTTACGTAGGCAGAAGACAGGTATCCCTAGGTATCCCTAGAAGTCTGGGGCCCAGGATTCATTCCTAATGGCAGTTAGGTTCCCCAAGCCTGGCTTCCCAACTCCACATGTTAATGGAGATAAAAATGTGGGAAACCATGTCCTGACTCATCCCATAAAGGGAAAGAAATTATAGCAAAACACAGAATTTCTAGGGGCCTGCACAGTCTGCCTTGTGTGGAGGACCAGTACCTCAAAACCTCTGGGCCGTTGGCATGCACTGTTCTTGACAGCAACCCCTGCTCCTAATTCAGTGGCTGCATTCACATCTCAAGGCAAGGGGGGCCTTGGAGCATCTTAGGTGAACTGAGAGTTAAACTCAATTGTTCAGCTTTGATAACTGATGAACTTTGTGTATGGGGAAAAGGGAGGACTGAGGTTCTATGTATAACAGAAACCAGAGGGCAGTCAGCTTGCTAATATTTTTTTAAAGGCAGAGAGGGACAGGGAGAGAGAAAGAGAGAATCAATTTTTATTTAGTATTTCATGTGGCCTTTGTTGCTCCAATACTTCATTGTGTACACGGTACTGTGGCTTGAACTCGCATCCTCCTACATGCCAGGCAAGCACTCTAACCACTGAGTACCTGCTTGCAATTATTATTATTATTATTCTTTTTTTAAAGAGAGAGGGACATTGAGAGAGAAGGAGAGAAAGAAGAAACAATGTTATTTAGTTTTTTTCATGTGGCTTTCTTTGCCACAAGACTTTGTTGTGTACGTGGTACTGGGGTTTGAACTTGCATATTCACGCATGCCAGGCAAGTGCCATAACTGCTGAGCCACCACTCCAGCCCCAGCTTGCAATTATTTTTAAAAACAAAAATTAAGACCACAAAATAGTTTTTTAGGACGATAGCATCTACTTCCAACCCAGCACCATCTCCTCATCTCTTTTTCACTTGTAGTTTAAGAGAGAAGGAGCTGGTCATGGGAAGGGTGGTCCCGAGCCCTCCATCAGCTCTCATGTGCAAAGCAAAGTACAGAAGATTGTCTGGGTCCTGCTCACCAGGACGGAAGTGAGCACAGGCTGAGGCACACATGCCCAGGGAAAGGAATGACTGCAAGAGTCTTCTGTTGAACATCCCTGAAGGTTCAGATTCTTTCTGCCACACTTGTGGACCACTGATTAAAAACCATGTATTTGAGTTCTTTCAGTGCCACCAAAGTTGCTACCTCCAAAGGTAGCCAGTTTACGCTGCACTTTATCTGTAGAACATTCTTCATGTGAATTTGTATTTCATGCAACATTATCTTTCACAGGTGTGATGACATCTAGTTAATAATTTCAAATATTTTAAAAACATTTTAAGAGTGATGGTAGAATATATTTTTTAGTAATTGAATCAATTAACTGAAAAATCCCATGAGATTTATTACCTCCACTCTCCTTGGACCCTCTACACTCTTTAATTAGTAATACTTTAGTTAATTTAGTTCTTGATCGAACACATAAGTCCAAGAACATTAGTTCAATTTTTGTATAACTTAGTCTCAAAAAATTCCTTTTTTAAATTTCTTAATGTGAGCTAAATTTTGAGAAAACAAATGTATTATTATTTTTCCTCTTCTCTCAGGGGATGGGATGCAGCACATACTGAACTCTTTTCTTCAGCCCATATGTTATCTTTTCCTTTAATCTTCCTGGTGACAATATGGATAAATATTCTTATCCCAATTTTAGAGATAGTGAAAGCAGGAATCAAAAAGTGAAGTCTTGCATGAGGCATACATCTCAGCTTATAAAAGACAAGCTTCAAAATGCAGGTTAATTTGTCTTAAAGTCTAAAATCCTTATAACACTATACACCAACTATCTCTTACAACTTACTGTACTATATTATAATGATTTCTTATTTGATTCTCTAACAATACTTTGGTGTCCTTGTTTGAAGAGAATGCATTTCTTGTTTAACATACAGCCTTATGCAGAGTAAAGAATTAATAAATGAATAAGCAAGAAAATGAATAAATTAATTAATAGGAGTAAGTGAGCAAATGAATTAATAGAAGCGGGCATAACCACTTTATTTAACCATCTACCAAGTGTTCCATGTGTTAAGTAAACAAAATCTCTTGTTTTCTTAGATATACTTGTTCAAAAAGGACATGTAGGGCTAGCTCTATGGGTAGCTGGAAAATTTCACTGCAGGCAATGATGGGGTGGCTAGAGTCTATTGTTTTCTGTCTTGAGGCAAACCAGGTGATTCATCACATGGGGTGGGAGAGAATTCTTGGAAAAGAGATCTGAGAGGATATTAGGGTCAAAGAGAGGATGTGGAAGTTGAACCACAGTTCACACAAGAACTGGGAACAACTCCAAAGGAAAAAAGACTTCCAAAAGAAAAAAAAATTATTTCTATCTCCTTAGAATTCCATTCCATTATATGAGCAATGTTTGGGGAAAAGTCACAAGAAACAATGAGGAACAGAATGACTGAGTTCTCCTAAGTTGTTCTCTGAGTGGTTGCTTTCATGCAATGACATGAGAAATAGATATGGAAGCAGAGAGATGGGCTCCAACACTGTGCTCTGACATTTATTAACTCTCTGCAAATCACTTAATGTATGTGAACATTCATTTCTCATCTGTAAGATATGGGTGATAGCATTTCATTTAAGAATTATAGTGGAGATTAAATGAAATAACCATTTAAAAATGTCTAGCATAGTGTTGATCACTTAGTGAATGTTTCGAGAGGGTCTATATAGATGATTGAGAAAGTCTTAGGCTTCCTATTTTCCAGGAAAGACTACCACAGTGGGGACTTTTGGCTGGGCAAGTTAGTGAGCAGCAGAAAGAGCCTCACCCTCAGTGTCTCCAGGGATCACTGGCAGTTCAACAGCAGTTAAAGAAATGCAAATTAGAAGTGTGTTCTGAGACAGCTCTCCTTCTGACATGATGTAGGGACAATCCTCAAGTTAGTTTCTCCCTGCATTAAACTCTGATCTCCTGGGTGGCAGTTATATGTGAAGCACTGTACTGGACTTGAATGTGCAAAATTAAAAAGCCCAGTGTCCAAATTCCTTAGGAAATCATGATCTGGTGAGTAAGGCAGATATTCAGTAGGTATTGGTCTATGTCAGGAAGGGCACTGCGTTGGACTAGATTGTGTGTTCAGATACCAGCACCACCAGATCTTTAGACTCTTTTCTGTTGTTGATGTGGATTAAGAATTCTTACTTGAAATACTTGGGAGCAGGAGTGTTTTGGATTTTGAGAGTTTTTTTTTTAAATATTTGCAGATTTGTAATGAGACAACTTGGGAATTGGACTCAAGGATAAACACAAAATTCATTTATGCTTTATATAGACCTTACAAACATAGCTTGAAGGTAACTTTACACAATATTTTAATAATTTTGTATGAAACAAAGTTTATGTATACTAAACCACATTTTTATTGTGACCTGTTGCATGAGATCAGGTGAGGAATTTTTCCATACATTTTTGGGGTGGGAGTATTGGGGATTGAATCCAGAGGCATTTAACCACTGAGAAACATCCTCAGCCCTTCTTATCTTTCATTTTGAGATAGAGACTTAATAAGTTGTTTAGGGCCTCTCTAAATTGCAGAGGTTGGCTTTGAACTTGAGATCCTCCTGCCTCAGCCTCCTAAGGTACTAGGATTACAGGTGTGAGCCACTGTGCCTGGCAGGAATGTTCCATGCTTTTTACATGTAAAGGACAATGGTAAAGAAATACCAATAAATAATCAAGGAAAATATTATTACACTTATTTATTTTATTTGGTGAAGTAAATGTTCTCCTAACTACTCTCCTTGGAAATCCCAATTAAAGAGAGAAAGAAGGAGAGAGAGAAAAAAGGAAAAGAAAAACTCTGTTAACCCAAAACTAAGGAAGGATGTGAATCTCAAAAATAATAGTTCAATGACTATTATTTTACATTCAAAAGTAGTTTTTCTTCTGACAGTATCAGTTCTGACGTGGCATCTTGTTTAAATTAATTCCATGCTTACTACTTATCTTTATAAGCCATAAATTCCTCCCTTATGACATCTTTATTTTGATTGTAATTTCCAGCACATTTATCAGGAGTGCGGATGTTCTGTGTTAGATCTTTTATGATGAGACTCATTTCTTTGCAGTTATCTTTAAGGACAGTGACTTTGCTGGTTGGAAAAATTTGGGGTCATACAATTTGCCTTTCAAGTCCATAGAATTTTTTTTTATGGAGGTTTCTACTATTCTTCAAACAATGTCTGAAATCATTAAACTTGAGTTTTCCTGGCAGTAATCTTGGTCTAGAAATTATTTTCTGCTGTGCTTCTTTATACTTGAAGTTTACTAAATTCCTCAAAATGTACCTTAGATTGTTTTCTTAGAAACTCATTCCAACAATACCGTGTATGTTAGTTCTTACTGTGATGCTACAGTCAAACCTAACAATGTCTCATAGAAGTCAAAGCACTGCTGTGATTGAGCCCAGCGGTCTGTGAGTCCTCTGGGATCTCAGTGCTCTGCTGTCTTGGGCTCCTGCCCTGGCTCTGGGCTGCACTCCCAGTGTCTTCATGCCATGCAGCAGGAACCCAGGGTGGAGGCATCCTGATACCTGGATCCTGTTTTCTAGGGAGGACCCGAAGCTCAAAATGGTGAAGAAACGCATAGATCTTCTGGGTGCCTTGATGTGGGATGGGCTGCTCTCGTTTGTGTCTGTGTTCCACTGGTCAACACAGGTGCCATGGTCAACTTGATATTGGGGGCAGGAAGTGTCCTCAGCTATGGGAGGGAAGACTGCAGTAGGGACTTCTTTTATTTTAGAAAATATTTTTTTTCTTATTTTAATTCCTCCCACCCTTGCTTGTCCTCAGTTAGCAAAACGCTGTATCTGTGTGGCTGTTCTTCATATATACCTTCTTCCTTTTTTTTTTTTTTAAGAGAGAGAGACAGTGATAGGGAGAGAGAGAGAGAGAAAGAGAAAATCAATTTTTATTTAATTTTTCATTTGGCTCTCGTGGCTCAGACACTTCTCTGTGTACGTTTTGCTGGGGTACAAGCCTCGTCCTGAGCATATGAGGTAAGCACCGAAACTGCTGAGTCACAGCTCCAGCCCCACATCTTCCTTTTAATCCCTGGTTATTATTGATTTATTCTTTTCTTTCCTTCTTCTGCTATCTTCAAGACTGAAGGAAGTACAAAAAAGAAAGACTAAAAAGACCAAATTAAGGGTTATAAATGTTAACATACATAGGCAAATTTAACACAATTTTCAAATGGAAGATTATCAACTTGGAAATTCCAAGTCAATGGAAATCGTTTAATAAAGCTTTGGTAATTTTAAGTTACATATAACCAGAAATTAAAATTACACAACAGGTAAAATGACTGCAATCACAAGAGCCTTTAAGATAAGATATAACTTAGCATTTGCTTAGATATAAAAATTTGTAATCTACATACACAAAATTATAAAACTCCTCAGATAGACTCAAAATAGGATTTTTTTTTTTTAAAGAGAGAGGGACAGTGAGAGAGACAGACAAAGAGTGAAACAACTTTAGTTTTTCACATGGCCTTCGTTGCTCCAACACTTAGTTGTGTACATGGTGCTGGGGTTTGAACCCGGGTCTTTGTGCTTGCCAGGCAAGCGCCGAAACCGCTGAGCCACAGCTCCAGCCCCTCAAAATAGGATTTGAATACATCATACTTGAATAGAAAAATAGCAGCTTCATAAAGGTGCTGGTAATATCTAAACTCTTCTCTGTATAAGACTAATGGAAATAATTTTAATGAAATATGAGGAAATGTTCCATTTCCCCGCAAGAATAAGCTAAATAAAATGCTTAAATCATTTTTAGAAAAATAAGAATAATGAAGAAGACCTTGCCCCATCAAATATTTAAACTTCATATATTGTCATTGTAATGAAAATGCCTCAGGTTAAACAAGGAAGTTCAGCAACAACTCAGTGAGACAGAGTAGAGAATTTAGAAGTCTAAGGATGTGCATGATGGGATTCAGTGAGCTACAAAGATGACATTGTAAAAAACATTGGGGAACATTTAGCCTTGGGAAGGTAATAAAAGAACAGACCTTTGTCTTTTCCTGGCTTATACTATATACATCATATATTCAAAATGTATTTAAGTCATTATTTCAGGCAGCTTTTTTTGTTGCTATGACCAAAAGACCTGACAAGAACAATTTTAGAGGAGGAAAGTTTATTTGGGGCTCATGGTTTCCAAGGTCTCAGGCAAGAGAATATCTCAAGGCCTGAGATGAAGCAGCACATCTTGACAGCAGTGTGTGACGGAGGAAAGCACCTCAGGACATCACACCAACAAGCAGAGAGAGAGAGAGAGCTCTGATCAACGAGGACAAAGTACACATCCCAGAGGTCTGGCCAAACCACACCCTACCGGCCAACATTTACCCAGTTAATCCCTATCAGGAGATTAATGTGTTCAATTATGTTAAGACCCTTAAAACCCAATCATGTCACCTCTAAACTTTCTTGCACTTTTTCACATCAGCTTTTGGGGGGCACATAGTATCTAAACCATAACAATCATTTTTAAAAGACATGCTATAAATGTACCAACACAAACATGGGTCAATACTTTTATAATCAGTGTTTGGAAGACATTTCTAAATTCCATCTGCAATCCAGAAAGCAATAAAACAATTTTGATTGATCAAAATATATAGAAATTTCAAACTTCTGAGTCTCAAAAAGTTCACATAGAAAAGGTTTTAAAATAGTTGCAATAGGGTTGGAGTGGTGGCTAGGCAGTTGCAGTGCTTGCCTGGCATGTGTGAGTATGCAGGTTCAAACTCCAGCCCCACATACACAACGAAGTGTCAAAGCAATGAAAAGCACATGAAAAACTAAATAAAAATTGATTCTCTCTCTCTCTCACTATCCCTCTCTTTAATAAAATAAATATCGCATCATATATAATATCTTGTGTAACAGCTTTCATAAATTACAGAAAAAAAAAAAGAAATTTAGCCTTATAATGACTAAGGTTGAAGGATTTGAGAAGACACTTTTAAAGATGATAAACCAAGTGGCTACTAAGCATATTCAATACTCACAATTTTATTAATGCTTCAAAAGTAAATTGATCAAAAATTACAACTTTAAAAAATCCTGTATCATTTACCAATATTTTAAGTGTCAGTAGTACAATAGGAGTTCTCTTTTTAATAACCTTCACTTTGCTGCCTTGGCAGATAAACTATTGCTCTTGACAGACACACCCTGTGGTTCTCCAGCAGAACAGGCCCTGCTCTTCCACTAGTCAAGCTGTTGCTTCCCAATGTGGTTATGTGTGTTCACTAACCTGTTTCTGCCTATTTACTCACTATGCCAATTATTAAGTTGAATGGAATAACTTTTAAGGTAGTGAATGCAAACTAGAGAATATGTTACTATGAAACTGAATGGTTTGGAGATCATCTAAAGGTATGAATGTTGACTTGCACCCAGAAACTCTGCCAGCCCCAGCAGCTACTGCGTCCCTATCCAGGTCTCAGGTCTGGGGTGCTCAGTCATTATCAGAACACCTGTGCCTAGGAACCCCACCAGAGTTGACCCCAGCAGCCACTGTGTGTCAACCGAGGCCTCAGGTCTGGGACCTTCAAGTGTGCAAGGAGCACCAGCACCCAGGAACCCTGACAACACAAGCAGCTGCTGTGGGCTGACTGGGCATTCAGGACTCCTCCTGTCTCCCGGTCCCAAACTGCCCAGTCACCACCAGCATAGCTGCCCAGACACGGTCCCCTCCTGCCAGGTCCAGATATATTGGGCCCAGACCTGCTACCAAGGATCCCAGGTCCCATGGCAGCAGGCAAGAGGCCTGTTCTGGCCTAAAATGAGACCCCAGGACTCAGCATCCTGGCTGCTGCACTTCTGGAATCAGCAGGTTGCCATGCACTCCCAACAGATTTTTGATAAATGCTCGGGGGCCTAGATCCATAAGGTACAGCAAAATGAGGTTCCAGGATGAAGCAGATTTCTGGAAGAAGATGGACATCAGAGGGGTGGTGTCTGACCCAACCCTTGGACCTGCAAAGAAGAAGCACCTCCAGACCTGCCTACCTTCACCACAGGGAAACTCAATTCGAAGATCTAGAAGAAGAAAATAAAAAATGAGAAATCAAAATAGAAAAGGTTCACTTCAAGCCCACAACTCCCCAACCTAGGAACACATGGACAGGAGGCAAGATGAAAATCTAGAAATAATTATCAACAATCTGATTACTAAAAGGAACAATGAACTAAAAGAAGATTTAATTAAGGGACTAAGTGAGAAAATTCAAGAGATGAACAAAAAAACTCTATTATGAAAGAAACAGACATACTGAAAAAGGAAGTAACAGAGCTAAAATCTTTTGTCAATCACATCGGAACAATGATGGAAGAATTTAATAATAGATTAACCTCTATAGAAAACAGAACCTCAGCTCTAGAAGAAAGAACTTCCAACAATGAAGATAGGCTGATTAAGCTTGAATGCATTGATGACATAAAAGAAAAAAATTCACGGAATACAATCAGAATTTTCAAAATACCTGGAATGAAATCAGAAAAAACAATCTAAGAGTAATTGAGATACAAGAAGAAATCAAACAGAAATGAAATATATAAAGAACATTCTCAATGATATAATTAAAGAAAAATTTTCCCATATTAAAATATAATTAGATATGCTCAACCAGGAAGTGTACAAGACACCCAACATGTCTAATCAAATGAGAAGTTCACTGAGACATATCATATTCAAAATATATAACAGGGAAATCAAGGAAAGAATATTAAAATTAGCAAGATAGAAACATCAAATCATTTAGAGGCAAACCAATAAGGATCACCTCTTGCTTTTTAGCTTAGACTCTAGAAGCCAGAACATCCTGGGAGGAGATCTTTCAACATCTGAATGACCAAAACCTTCACCCAAGAATACTATACCCAGCAAAATTCAGCTTCAAATTTGAAGGGGGAAATAAGAACATTTCATGATAAGATGAAACTTGTAGCATTCATCAACAGAAATACAGCATTACAAAGAATTCTCAAAGATAAACTCCAGATAACAGAACAATCAAACACTCCTCAAAACCCACAAAGGATATTCAATAAAATTGATCATTATCAAAAGGCAACCAAGATAGCAAAGAACTCACTAATAAAAACATGGTAACTACGAACCAAAACCACATAACTATTGTAACACTGATTGTGAATGGTTTCAATGCACCAATGAAAAGACAAAGATTAGCAGATTGGATCAAAAAACAAAATTCAACAATATGTTGCTTAAAGGAGATCCATGTTACAGCCAACGACATCCACAGATTGAGGATGAAAGAAGGATAGAAAAAAAGTCTACCAGGCATATGGCCTAAGAAAGCAAGCTGGAGTTGCAATACTTATATCCAACAAAGAAGATTTCAAGCATAAATGAATCAGAAGAGATAAAGAAGGCCATTGCATTTTAGTAAAGGGATCAATGCAGCAGGAAGATATAACCATGGTAATTATATACTCTCCAAACACAAATGCTGCCAAGTATGTGGAAAAATTACTCCAGGACATAAAACCACTTATGGACCTCAACACAATAATACTGGGTATTTTCAACACTCCTCTATCACCAATAGACAGATCATCAAAACAACAAACAATAAAGAGATCTCCAGCCTAAACAATTCCATAAATCAAAGAGACTTAACAGACATCTAGAGAATATTTCACTCCAAGTTGGTTGAGTATACATTCTTTTAAGCAACATACAGATACTTCTCCAAAACAGATCATATTCTAGTTCACAAAGTAAATCTCAGCAAATATGAAATAGCAGGTAGTATTACATGTATCTTATCAGACCATGATGTCATGACCCTAGCAATTAAAAGCAAAAATCATAACAGAAAGCACACTAATAAATGGAGATGGAATAATACCCTATTAAATGAAGAATGGGTGCAAGGAGACATGAGAGCAGAAAAAAAGAAATTTTTGGAAGAGAATGAGAATGAAGCACAACATATGGAAAGCTTTGGTACAGCATGAAAGCATTCTTAAAGGGAAAATTTAAAGCACTGAGTGCCTATATTAAAAATGAGGAGAGATCCCAAATAATTAAGCTTATTTTCTACTTCAAATCCCTACAAAAGGAAGAACAATCTAATCCCAAAGCCAGCAGAAGGCAGGAAATGATAAAGATCAGAGCTGAAATCAAAGAAATTGAAAACAAAAATTAATAAAAGAATCTAAAAAATAAAGAGCTGGTTCTTCAAAAAAATAAATAAAATTGTCAGACTCCTAGCTAATCTCACTAAAAGATGGAGAGAAATGAAGTTAATCAACAACAAAAATGGAGTGATCACCACTTACCCTATGGAACTCAAACAGATTATGAGAACACATTTTGAAAAATGACTATACTTCTCTAAATAAGATAATCTGGATGACATGGGCAAACTTTTAGACACATACAACATCCCCAAATTGATGCAGAATGATACTGAAATCCTGAACAGTCCAATAACAGGCACTGGAATCCATATAGCAATTAAAAGCCTTCCAAAGAAGAAAAGCTCAGGACCAAGATTCCCCATTGAGTTTTACCACGTCTATGAGAAGGAGCTAACACTTCTCCTTATTAAGCTATTCCAAGAAATTGAAAGGGATGAACTCTTCCAAACAATTTTTATGAAACAACTATAACTCTAATACCAAAACCCAACAAAGACACATTAAAAAAAAGAAAATTATAGACCAATATCCCTGATGAACACTGATGAAAGAATCCTTAATAAAGTTCTAGAAAACCACATTCAAAAACACATCAAAAAGATAATACATCACAATCAAGTGGGCTTCATTCCAGGTATGCAAGGCTGGTTCACCATATGCAAATCAATAAATATGATTCATCATTAAACAGAATAAAGGAAAAAAACCATATGATCATTTCAATTGAAGCATAAAAAGTCTTCCATAAAATCCAGCACCTATTTATGCTCAAAACTCTAGAGAAGATAGGGATCAGAGGAACTTTATTTTAACTTTGTAAGGCCATATATGCCAAACCCTCAGCTAGTGTAATACTAAACAGGGAAAAGCTGAAAGTATTTCCACTAAACTCGGGAACAAGACAAGGCTGCCTACTCTCACCACTTTTATTCAATATAGTCCTCAACATCCCAGCTAGCACCATCAGACAAGAGGAGGAAATCAAAGGGATAAGAATAAGAAGAGAGGAAGTCAAACTATCCCTTTGTGTTGATGACATGATCCTATATCTGGAATATCTATACAGCCCCCCCCAAAAAAAAGAGAAAAACTCCTTGAACTTATAAACAGATTTAGCAAAGTAACAGGCTATAAGATCAACACATGTAAATCAATAGCTTTCTTATATGCCAACAATAATAGGACAGAAGAAGAAATCAGGAAATTGGTCCCAGTCACAATATCCTCAAAAAGAATAAAATACTTGGGAATTAACGTAACAATGGAAGTAAAAGACCTCTACAATGAAAATTACCTAACACTGAAAACAGAAATTGATGATCTGAGAAGATGGAAAGATGTTCCATGTTCTGAGGCAGAATTAATATAATTAAAATGGCCATTCAGCCAAAAGTGCTATACAGATTCAATGCAAGTCCCACCAAGATACCAATGTCATTCTTTACAGATATAGAAAAAGCAATTTTTAAATTCATTTGGAACAACTAGAAACTCAGAACAGCAAAAATATTACTGAGCAAGAAAGATGAAATACATGGTTTTGCAATACCAAATCTAAAATTACACTATAGAGCTGAAGTAACAAAAATAGTATTACTGGTATCAAAATAGGAATGAAGACCAATGGAATAGAATAGAAGGCTATGACACAAACCCATAAATCTTTAAACATCTGATGTTTGACAAAGGGGGTCAAAATAAAACATGGAGGAGATACAGCTTATTCAACAAATGGTGCTGGACAAACTGGACAGCCATGAGTAAGAAGTTGAAATTAGAACCTTATATCTCATCTTGCACAACAATCTAATCAAAATGGATTATGGAATTAGGAATTAAATCAGCTACCATACAACTGCTAGAAGAAAAATTAGGAGCAACATCTCAGCACATGGGAATTGGCAAGGACTTCCTCAGTCAGACCTTCAAAGTGAAAGAATTAAAATCAAGAAAATGAGTGGGATGCTATTAAATTAATAAATCTTTTGCTGAGCCAAAGAATTGGTCAAAACTGTCAAGAGAGAACCCATAGAATGGGAGATAATCATGGTCTATGATTTCTCCGACAGGGGACAGGGGACTAATATCCAAAATTTACTAAGAACTTAAAAAGCTTACTATCAAAACCACAAATAATCCAATCAATAAACAGGCCAGAGAGCTAAACAGAAACTTCTCAAATAGGAAATCGAGTGAGTCACTGAATATATGAGAAAGTGTTCTAAATCACTAGAAATCAGAGAAATGTAAATCAAAACTACATTAAGATTTCACCTCACTCCAGTCAGACTGGCAAAGATGAAGAATACAAACAGTAATGAGTGTTGGAGGGGTTGTGGGGAGATGGGAACACTAGCACACTGTTGGTGGAACTGTAGCTGGTTCACCCGCTCTAGAAAGCAGTGTGGAAACTCCTCAAAAAATTAGAGTTAGATCCATTGTACCAACCAGGTATCTCTCTTCAGAGTATTTTCCCAAGGAGATACAATCAGCACATTACAGCAAAATCAATGTTCATAGCAGCTCAATTAATAATAGCTAAATTAAGGAATCAACCTAGCTATCCCTCGCTGAGTAAATGGATCCAAAAGTTGTGGCATATATTTTTATATATATGAGTATATATATGTATATGGGAGTTCTAGTCAGTAATTAGAAACAACAATATTCCAGCCTTTGACGGTAAATAGCAAACAACGAAAGAAATCATGCCGAGCAAAATTAGCCAAACCCATAGATTCAAAGGTCGAATGTTTTCTCTCATTTGTGGAGGCTAGAGCTAAACCCAAGCTTGGATGAAAAGGTAATGAAATCCATGTATTTGAACAATTAAGGGCATGGGAACACATAGTCTAGGGGAGCCATAAACACGCAGGGGAGAGTGAGAAGGGGCAAGGTGGGGGAGGGGAGAGAGAGGGAAGAAAGGGCGGGAACTAGGGAGACAATCAATAATGTAACATACTCGTTACCCCCAAAGTCAAATAATATTCACTCAGTCATTTAATTCTGAAAAACTCACAATCTTGTACACACTCACACACACACACAAACACACATATGAATGTTTATATTTGCTCTAGGGGGATAATATAGAAGAAACAAGAGACTCAGGTGTGGGTAATGTGGGGGTAACTATGGTTTAGGATCTAATGCATATGATATTAGTACTTTATACACATTTATGAATGAACAATTCAACTCCTTAATAAAAAAGAGTGAATGTTGAATTAGACTTGGGGAAATACAATTATTAAAAAGTCTAGAACAGAATAAGAGAAAGCATATAAATCCTGAAGTCGATTGCATATAGAATGTTTCCCAAGTGTTTTAAAATTCCTATGTTGTATGAAGTGATTGAAGTTGAAAATGATAGAGGATAAATCATGGTTATCTTATCAGCAGAAAGGGAAGCAGTGATGTCCAATTAGTTATTGGAAAAACATAATGGAAGGCCTTTGAGCTGCTTCCAAAGACTGGCCCACTGCAATTTTAACAGCAAGTGTGTAAAGACTTAAATGCAAGTAAATCTTCATGGTAAGGATACATTTTATACCGGGAAGATTATTTTGTCCAATTAACCTTTCCAAACATTTATAAAGAGTTGGAGTTATTTTTCAATAGAGAAACTGGTATTTGAGAAAAACTGTACAATTAGATGAAATAGGTCTAAATTATGAATTATCATCTACAGAACATGGCATACAAAGTAGAACAGGAATGATCAGGAAACCAAAATTGGAAAGAAAAATATCATGTTGCCGCAACTGTTTGGCTGCAACTCACAGATTGCCATTTCTTGTTTTTAACAAACTGAAGAATTCTACCAGTTTTAAAAACATAAATCATTTCTCATTACCGGTTGACTGATGCTACAAAAATTGGCAAGGCACAATTCTGACCTACTTCAGGAAAACCGTCCATTTTCTTCCATGAATTTATACATTAAACCTTCCTGAACAATTTCCTTGTGATAAACCCCCAAATGGAAGATGTCAAGGCCTCTTTTGCCAGTCTTTAAGGTCCTGGGGTGTTTAATGAAATGCTACTAGAAAAAAAACTTCTATGTTTTGGAAAAACACAGTAGTAATGAGTATATTTCTTAAAGGATTATTTAAAATTACCAACTTCCTTGATATCCTTTATAATGTATTATTAGTATGGAATAAATTTCCTAGTACATCTTTTACTAAAGCTTCCAAAACTGCGGTCTGAGGTTGACTATGTTGCAGAAATCTCTGTTTGAGACAAAATGAAAGACATGGTTTGCTAACTAACCTCAAACCAAGTGAACAGTCTGTCTCCAAGACCCTGGCCATTGAGAGAGGAGGTCTATTATCATGTTTTAAATCCTGATAAGGTATGTCGTACAACCTAAGGTATTTGTAGAGATGTATTGGGAAGGAGAGGGAGGGATAAGGGAGGGTAATTGGGGTGGGGTTCTTGGGGGTAAATCTAATTTTCAGAATTTATGTATATATTATTTCATTAGAAGCTTGTTTGATTGTTCAACAAATAAATTTCTGAAAAAAAAAAAGAACATAAATTCCAAAGGACAGGATAGCATGTTTCCCTTTCATTCTAGGGAATAGATTAGTATTTGGGCCTCTGTTGGAATCCAATAAATATTTGTTATATAAATGAGAAAATGATAAAAATAATATAAAAATATTTTATTTCCAAGGTATTTTCAGCATTATCCCACTATGTGATTATTGTAACACACAGGAGAGCAGAGACACCCTCTACTTTTCTGCACTGTGATATCAGTTAAGTTGTTCTGCCTGAGGACTTCAACTTTCTCTTCTACAAATAAGAACATGACCTTTCAGACTTGTTCAGCAGAGTAACAGAGATAATACACCCAGTTTCTCCAGTGTGTGGAAAGTTCTCAGCACATGGTGGAGACGGTGATATCACGAGGTATCAGCAGTGTGGAGATCTGAACTTCCACGTGTCTGAGGAGAGCAGGGTGCTTTTCTCGTCTTCAGACAGCTCCTCCATGCTCAAAGAAGGCCACAGTCTCTCGGAGAGGAAATTGCTCAGCCCAGAAACACTTCTTCAGCCGGTCACATTGCAGAAGCACGGCTTTGGCAAGCCTAACAAAAGCACCATTATTCTCCTCCACAGACAACGCCAAGAAGGTGCTGGGTGGTCTAGGATCCAGGAGACAGATAATGTAATGACTCCATTCATCAAAAAGTCGAGCACGCACAGCAGCTGCCCGCCAGCTGGAAGATGGAGCTCCTCTCCCATCGGAGGATAATTTACTTCTGCAGGGGAGACTCTGAGATACCCTTCACCTTAGAGGACCAGCCGAATTCCAGCAGGATCATGTAACATTGTGCTGACCCAGCAAGAGGACACAGAAAGAGAGAAAAACAGGACAAGCAGGCCCGGAGGGCAAGTAGTCACCCTTCAAGCTGGAGAAACACCAGCAAAACATCGCTTCTTCTCCAAGTTTGCTACATTTTGACTTTATAGATGCTTAATATTTTATAACTCATCATATTTAGATTTGTTCTTTGGTCATTAGGAACTTTGGTGCTCGTCACACCCTAGTACAAGAAACCATCAATGCACTTCTGTGTAAAGCGTTTCTATGGTCATTAATGTTTTTCTACTCCAAAATTTAAATTACTATATCCCACAATCTCAAATTATTAACTCTTCTTCTTTTTATTTCACATATTGCAAGATCATGATTTGGACCTGGTATGTGGTAGTGTCTATAGTGTTTCTGTCAATTAGCTTAAAAATGATGTAGTTCTTTCTCTCTCCTTCTCTCTGTTTTTCTTTTTAATGAGTGAGAAAGAGAGACAGCCAATTTTTTTTCCCATCTGGTCTTTGGTTTTCCACTCGGGTGTGATGCTGGGGATCAAATCAGGGTCCTTGTGCATGCCAGGCAAGTGCTTACCTCTGAGCCTTGTCTCTAGCTCAGAAATGTAGTTCTTAATATATCATTTCCAGGTTTTGAAAGATTGAGATTTTTCATTCAGCAAATTGAATGCTTTCTGAATTCGAATCATTGCCAAACATTTTGTGGGTAAGTTGTCTTATTTGGTTTTCAAGACACCACCTTCGTGGGTTCTATTTTATTTATGTATTCAAATGATGATCTGAGACTTAGTGATATTAAATAATTTATCAAAATTAAAAAGTGAGGGATTAAAAAATTTTTTTTTAAATGAGGGATTGAAGCTTTGAACCAGGAATTATCTGCAATTGGAGTCCATGTCCGGAACTATTGCACCAAGCCCAGCAGCTTAGTGAGTGGTCAGATCCCAGGTACAACACGTCTGCAGTCTGTGAGCCTTTATAAGCCTGCCAATGTTGGTTTGTTGATTTGAAAGGAAGCTTAACTTTTCTTTCTGAAAGAGCATGTGCTAACTCACTCACTGAAAAGCACAAAGAAGTTCTGGAATTGGGTGTTTCAGTCCCCAGGGTAAAATAAAAACTACAATAGCACACAGAGAAGTAATGTCATGGAAATAACGAAGGCGTTCTGGCATGTTTTCCATGCGAGGAGGAAATTATTCATGGGAGGGAAAGGCAGAGGTGGAATGGCAGGACTCCACTCTTGGAGAGCAACCGAGTATGGAACTGACCTACGGGGTGGGCAAGTTCAGTGCAGAAACTTAGAGGTTGAAACTATAGAAAGCAACTCTGGATAGTCACTTAAGTTAGGTTAACTACGTTTGTCTCAGTCATTTCTCCAGGGGTAGTCTACTTTCTGCTCATAATATTTTTTTATCTAAGTAGAAAGACTCTTCATGCTACAACATGGAAAAAATCATCTTAATTGGGAGAAATTCAATCTTCAGGAAAAGAATCATCTGTTTTAGTTATATTTTCCATTAAAAATGATCTATCTGGCCACTATTTTTGCTGCAGCACAGCCAGATTTATTCATAAACTCACAATAAGTCATTAAAGTCTTAGTATTTCCAATTCTTTCCTGTGGGGCTTCTTCTCTAACCACCCACCCACAGCAATGAGGCCTCTTTGGGGGCCATCTGCTATCTCCGAGGGCTTGTTACCCCTTTGAGTTCGATTTGTTCAGTCAATGCATCATCTTGGTTTTTCTATTTAATCTGTGCTACCTCTAAATAACACTGGTGCTAATCATAGGAGACCAGTGACTTAACCCCTTTGTACTTAATTCCAATGGAAAACCGTCAATAAAACAGAATCAATGATGCTTGCACCTTCCTAAGTAATAGAGTCACATTGGGACTAAAAGCATTGCTCACAGAACAGAAAAGTGACTTAATTATGTGGAAACTATTTTAAATAGAAGAAATCGAAACTGAAGTCATGGAATTAAGGAAAGAGGCAGACTTGGGCATGTCACGCAATAAGAGACATGGGAACATTTTTGTGAGGGTGAAATGCTAGTGTGACACCGACCATTGTGTAGTATCTTCTAAAGCAATGGCCAGCTGCAGACATGATGGGAATAGAACGGAAGAGAGAAAGAGAGAGGAGAAGGAGAAGGAGATTAGTCCAGAGGAATTCAGAGGCGCTCATTTTTGTGAGCAATTAGAAAGGGTTACCTAGCATGCATTTTTCAGTAGTCAGCTACTAAACAACTACTAAAATATTACCTACTAATCAACCCGTGTTATAAAAACATGTATTTATACACCCAACAAACTGCCATCATGCTTGAGGACAGAGCCATTATCATGTCCACCTCACCATGGACCAATTTGCTTGACAATGTTCTGTTGCTAATATTTCTCACCTGTTCATCTGCTAGACATCAGTCAGGTGTCAGAGGAGGAGAAAAGATTGTCTCAGAAACATCTGGTATCAATAATCAATTACCATAGGTTAGGTAAAAATACTGCAGGACAAGCATTTATGACCAATATTGGCGGACTTGTCCTGGTCCTTCATATGCAGCTCTGTCCCCCAGATAGCTGGGGTTTTTTTTTTAAAGAGAGAAGGACAGTGAGAGAGAAAGAGAGAGAGAGACAGAGAGAGTCAATTTTTATTGAGTTTTTCATATGCCTTTCGTTTCTCCTACACTTAGTTGTGTACGTTGGTGCTGGGGTTCGAACCTGTGTACTTGTGCATGCCAGGCAAGTGCCATAACCACAGAGCCACTGCTCCAGCCCTCCAGACAGCTGTTTTATGGGCTTTTTTACTATCCTCTTTCCTTTTAATGTGCATAATAATCACCTGAGGACCCTGACAGAGCACAAATTGTGATTCTGTTGGTCTGGAATGATATCTGACACTGCATTCCTAATGAATGTTCATTGTGCTGGTCCAGAGAACACATTTTCAATAGTAAAGTGCTACCATATGGCAGGGACTTTGTCACTTCTGCATCATGTGCAGCAAGTAAATATCAGTTAAATTTAGTTGAATTTTCATGGGGCAGTCATCTTTCCTCTTGATGACCTGACACTTTGGGCATGGAGCTGTAGATATGTTCACAGGGAATATGGAAGTTGGGTAAAGACTGGACAGATT
Source organism: Aplodontia rufa (assembly GCA_004027875.1). NCBI lineage: Eukaryota > Metazoa > Chordata > Mammalia > Rodentia > Aplodontiidae > Aplodontia > Aplodontia rufa. Next base: position 3,845 of record PVKS010003451.1, on the reverse strand, counting down.
AATTCCCTGATGCAGGCCACTGTCAGCAACAACTGTCGAGCTCTGGTTAGAGAAGCGATCTAATGTTACACACGCATTTGTGGTCATCACAAGCATATGTAAGTGGGTTTTTCCACTGGCACTTACACAACAGTGGCTTAGCTCTTACCATCTATTTGACATAACTTTAGAATAAGGTCTGAAATGATGATCTTTCACAAAAGTTCTTTTCAGGTAGTCAGGCAAGGATGTACTCCAGTCCTGCCTGGTATCTTTAAAACAAACTGATGGATCCTTCGATGTGCTACTAGTTTGGCTGTCTACACAAAGTAGATAAGGAGACACAGGAGTTCTGTTAAGAGTCTTTTCATCCCTGTTCTCTCCAATCCTTTCTGTAAAACAAAGAGGAGGGTCACAGGACTCTGCTTATAGGTAAATATAATTTATTTCAAGAGTGATGCCCATACTAAGCTCTGATGAGTGAAGTAGGAATTGGATCAGAGATTTGGGGAGTTGAAGGAGCATTCCCAGCTGAAGGAACAGCAGATATGCAAGGATGTATGGATTCAACCAGTAATTCAGAGCTTCCAGAAGGTAAGCTGTCAGGTCCAATGACATTTCTTCTCCTGGGGATGGCCAGTGAGCCCTGAACATAGACACTTCCTCCATCTGCTCTCTGAAGGCCTCCCTGGAAGATTCTGTGAGACACAGCCAAGACTCCATTGACAGTTTCATGTCTTATGATTCTCACTTCTTCCTCTCACAAGTAACACAGGAAACAGACAATTTTCCAATGGATGGTTCTCTCGCAGGAAAATAGAATTTGGTGATTGGAGTGTTTGTGTGTGTATTTTTTTATTTTTCATCTTTAGAGAAAGAGAGGGATAAAGGGCAAAAAGAGAGAGAAAGAGAAAATCAACTCTATTTATTTTTTCATATGGGTCTTATTTTTTGGACACTTAGTTGCGTATGTGGTGCTGCAGTTTGAGCCCGTATCTTTGTGCATTCCAGGCAAGTGCTAAAACTGCTGAAAGCCACCGCTCCAGCCCTGAGATTGGCAGTTTTAAGGCTTCAAAATACCTCACTCTTTCTGAAGTCTATCTGATATTAAAAGTCAAAGTTGAGGGGCTGGAGCGGTGGCTCAGCAGTTACAGCATTTGCCTGGCATGCGTGAGTACGGAAGTTCAAACCCCACCACCACATACACAATAATGTCATGGAGCAACAAAAGCCACATGAAAAACTAAATAAAAGTTGATTCTCTCTCTCACACACACACTGACCCTCCCTCTTTTTTAAAAAAAAGTCAAAGTTGATATATATATATATACACATACATACATATATGTGTGTTTATTATATATACAAGTAATATGTATATTACTTATTATTCCTTTTCACATAATCTAAGGAACTTATTTAGTGTCGTTGACTTTGCTTGTGTTTTTTTCTTTAGTTTGTTCTGAGCGTAATTTGAAGTCGTCTCAACATGAGAAATCTGAAAATAAAGAATGTAATGGTTAACAAGCATTTCCACACAAGAAAATCATATAATTTCTTTGCATTTTTTTCAACCAAAATAAGACAATCTCTCTTGCTATTTATATTAACCCTTTAGTAACATCTGTGGAATTTCTGTGAAACCATTAATAAGCCTTGCGTGTGTATTTGAACATAAATGTTATATGTAACATCTGTTTCCATTCCTGCACATGGTACATTATTTCATCGTGATGTATTCTTTGTGGTATTATTTTAGAAACCTATTACCCACAGATCACCAGAGGCTCTCTTGTACTGTCATCTTGGGGATAATGAACACTCTCCATATGTGTAAATCTGCCAAGCCAGGCCTTCTGAGAGACAGGGCTACCAATTTACAAATCAAAGAAATCATTCCTACCTTTTCCAATCAAGTGATTGCTTTACTGCAGAAATACAGAAAGGGTCATTAGCTTGAACTATAAAACATTTCATCAAAAAGCCATCAGCAGGGAGCAATTTGATCTCTCTTGTTTTTAAAGACATCTTTGAAATCAAGAAACTCCAAGATGGATTCAGTTTTTGGAAAAATTATCAATACAGACAGGTCTGCATCAAATTCACCTTGTAAACTAAGGAGCCAAAATGAATCTAGCAATAACTTATTTTGCCTTATGATTCTCCAAACTTCTATAACTAATACCTGGCATATGTTGAACCAGAGCTCTCGTTTCTCTATGCAAGAATATTCTTCAGGAAGCTGTCAAAATAGACTTGGTTTTCTTGGGTCAAAAGAGCAAACACATGGGAAAATAGAAGGTATCTGCCAGAAGGGCACAGGGTGCCACCTGGTAAAAGCTCAACTCTGTCCTATGATGTCGTCAGCCTTTCAGTGCTGCTGCATGAATCCATTAGATGCACATTTATTAAACATGTGTTCTGTAACAGGTTCTGAAGAAACTTATTGTTACTCCCTAGCCCCAGGACCGCACGCTAATGAGAAAATGCCCAGAGACAGATCAACCATTAAGACTCTGAGATTTCAGCATCTTGTTTGAGACCCGACAGGCCAGAGTTCTCTGTCCTGAAATAGTCAATGAAAAGCAGGGCCGGAGGGCAGCTGGCTTCCCAGAGAACTCAGAAAAAAGGAGGAATCACACAAAGTGTTTAGCAAAGCAAGAAACTGAAAACCTGGCTTTGGGATTAAATTTGAAAAGAACAGAATAGACAGTGTCTCAGGAAAATTATAGTTAATTTACTCAGTGTTAATCAGCTCAAACTAATGGTGCATGAAAATAGAAGAATCAAAAGTTTTTTCTTTAATAGCATAATCACACCTTTCAATTTTGAGATGTTTCATTCAGCTATACGTTATATTATTAAAAATTCTGCTAGTGCCAGATTCGAATAATTCCTAGTCTATTAAAGCACTATTCTATACCTTCAATCTTTGGGGTGGGGGAGATCACAGTCTCTGAAAAATAGAAACTTTATAGTTTTCTTTCTTATTCTCCTCCTCTGTCGTCTTCTTCTTCTTCTTCTTCTTCTTCTTCTTTTTCTTCCTCCTCCTTCATTTTCTTTTTTGGAACCAGGGATTGAACCCAGGGCACGAAATCACTGAGCTACATCCCTAACCCTCTTTCCTATTTTTTATTTTGAGATGGGTTTTGCTAAGTTGCTTCTGGCCTCTCTAAGTTGCTGGGGCTGGTGTTGAATTTGTGATCTTCCTGCCTCAGCCTCCTCAGTCACTGGGATTAAGATCATGTACCACCGTACTTGGTCAAACTTGGTATGTTTCTAAAAGTCTACTTCTTTGTCTTTAGTATTTTTTCCAGTTTTTAAAACACCTTTTTACTCTGGTAAGAAAAATTGGAATCATGTGCATTTAGGTTTAATTTTTGCTAAGGAAGAAATCTGCTTGCAAATCTTCATGAAGTTACTGCTAAAAGGAAGAGCCCAGTGGTCACTGAATCCCTCTTGTGAGCATGCAAAGCTGAGAGGTGTTTCTGGGGCTGATTCCAGGTTTTCCCTGACAGGTTGTTAAGTCCCAGAATATGCTTTAAGACAGAACTAGAGGCAAGTGGTGGGTGGTCAGACTCTTTTCTGTGACTCTTTGGAGCTTTAATCCTCTTTTTCACTTAAAATTTTGCAAGTACCCTGGGAATTGTTTCATGTATGGTGTTCTTATAACTTTGAAGTTGATAGAAAGGAAAGATGAGATGGTATCTGATTGTGCTCCGAAAGCAATCCTCATTGAATGACATGGAATTATTGTATGTAAGAATGTTTATCCTTTTAGGTGACAGACAAATGAGCACAGACAGCAGTTAATAGTTCCTGCCATTTTGATATGTGATTTTTTTATTTTTTTAACCTCTCTCTAC